>JAUZNK010057814.1:0-15205 GCA_035046665.1 Euphysa ruthae
ATTGGGTTCAACATAATATTTTAGTTTGGTGGTGTTTGCTCCTGGAAAAGTGTTGAAATATGTATGGTGGTTTGGTGAAACAGTATTGAATCTTTTAGGGGATATTTTCTTAGTCATGCTATCTGAAAACTCAATTATTTTTTTCTTATCGGATTTTTTTTGTACGGCATTTGCGTAAGTTATATTCCCTGGACGTGTTTTTGTTTCATTAGTATTATTAATTATGTGATTATTATCAGGCAAGTTGAATACAATATCTTGATTAATCGATTGTAATGGATTATATCGGTTTTGCAAAGGAATGTTAGTAAAGTTTCTTTTGTTAGAATATTTATTTAGCTTAATTGGATGTTGAGGATGTTTAAAGACATTATTTATATTTGTGCGTTTTATCGTTGTATCAGGATTTTTATTGTCAGCACTAAATGCATTACGATTTGAGGTGAGATATATGAAGAGTTAAAATGTCCCTCTTCTAAAGACAGTCGTAATCTAGAAGATATTTTTTGTTATACAGATTATTTTCAAATTATTTAAATAATTTCCCCCAGCCAATGTTCTCATATCAGATACAGTTATATTTTTTGTTTCGTTACACCAACGAAGTATTTCAATAATGGGCCTGTAATTTTTCGAGTTAGAATGAAGGGGTTTCACTCTTACGGTTCATTTAGTTGAACAGAACAATCTGAGCCTGGAAAAGGCAATTGTGAATCAGAATTTGCATTATCAACCGTTGGGTTAAAGTTTTCAAATTTTCTGGAATCTTTTTGGAGGCTGCTCGTATTTGAAAATCGTACCTGAGAACTTCTACGTCGGTAGTTTTGTCTACAAGTAAAATTTAGCTGCCACTAGAACGAATATCAGCAGCGTCTTACAAAGGAGTCTCAAAGTGAACAGTTTAACAATTTCAATTTGTTCTTGTGATGTCATCAGATGATCATAAGTCTTCTCGATCCATCTCTGTGATGCAGGTTAATCCTTTGATCTTAATAAAGTAAATTGATAAAAGTTTTATGTTTTCTCATTGGCATCCTCACGACGTGTAAATCTCTGTTTTCCAAGAATAAAAACATTCTCTTATAATCTCATCTTACAACGCAAATTCTGGAGTTATTGGGCAGCAATAGTTTGTAAAAGCAGTTCATCGACATGATCCGGTCGTATTAATATTTCTATGGCGCTTTTATATGTTTTTACTGTTTGGATGTGAACGAAACTTTTCTATTGTTTTCTTCCAGTGGGAAAAACTTATTACACAGAAAACCTTTTCTTTCTTTTTGTCAATGTCTAGTAGATAGCGTTTGTCTGCAAGTGCAAAGTATATATAATCACTCAATCACACTCTTCACAGTTATGTAAAAATATAAACTGAGCAAGCCATTTGTGGTTGAACACTCGATTCTGTTTTACTGTATCTATCTTAGAAAATTTGATGATGTTTCGAAATTTTGTGTGCTTTACTTTTCTATGCTTGTAAAGTTTAAAAGATAATTAGTGATTGCTTACGACGGTTCGGTGTCTTAACTTGTCTTTTATCCCGCAAAATAACTTTTCATTGGTCTTTCCTTCTGTTTCATTTTCATCTGTTATTGTTGTTTAACGCCAACAGTCCGAAGTTTGATAAAATGCATGTAACTAATCAAAAGTTCTGCTTTAAAAAATTAAAATGTGGAAAAAGATATTCAATGTTTCGACGAAAAAAAACCGTGAGTACATTGACATTATTAAAATAGTGTCTGCAAAGTCGGAAAAAGCGTCTGACCGAATTAAAGGGTAAAAAAGAGTTGAAAAAATAACTCTATGCTATGCCGAATATAGTCTCCCCTGTTAATCTGGTTATAAAGAAACTGCCCACAAGCTATACTTCAAATATGAGTTCGAGCCCCACATAGTTATTACGGTCTATTTTTTTTAGAAATGAGAATACCTGTAGTATAAGGCCTTAAAAGTACTTCTTGAGCTTATCTTGAATTAAATTCATAAATGGTGTCTCTAAGGAAAATTACAAAGGAACCACTCAAAGTTAAATAGCTAGGTGCTCTCTAAGCATCAAGTATTATCATGCTTAGATAGCAAAATATATCTTAACACGAAAAAGTCCATCAAAATGTCCATCAAATTTTACCGTAAATAGCGGTTTAAAAGCGAAAATTTATTGCAGGTGTTTATTGTCATGACTTTAACGTAACCAATTTGCTGAGAATACAACCAAAATTTTTATTTAGGCTCTCTTCAAAACAGAAAAATTAGTGTTAAAGTGGAATCAAAATTCCACGGAAGAACTAATTTTTGTACTGCGTTACAAAGTTGACGGAAATAGTGAAAGTTGGTGTATAGTGGAATTAAAAAACGTTATGAGAAACGATGATTCAAATGAATTGCTTGTCGAGATTGAGTTAGAAAATCAGATGCCAGGAAGATACCTACTTCAAATAAAGTCAGAATGTGCTTTTGGTAAAAGCAAATGGTCGGAAGAATCCACAGCTTATAAAGATGAAGTGGTTAGTTAATTCATTCAATTATTGCTCTTTTGGTTTGGTCTATCCAACCCAATATCCGATTTTTTTTTATTTTTTCAGTATTTTATTGAGCTGCAGTTATATACAATAAATTATGAGAAATTTTTTAACCCTAGCCATAAATTCGAACCCGCATTTATATCCAAGAAGCCGTATTAATAAAATTATCTTAATACAATTTATTCTCTGGTATATGTGAAGTAACGTAAAGTATTCAGAAAGTCCATATTCGGTAACAGACTTACCGACAGAGAATATATCTTCTTATATATTGACTAGACCATGAGTATTTTAATGTTATAGTGGAGCGCTATATCCAAATATAAAACCAAACTTTGCTACAACTGAAATGCGACTTATACGCTGAGTAGTTGCTACCTGGATTCAAATCTCAGACCGTTCAGTTAGGAGTCAATGCTCAAACAACTGAGCTATTTAAAAATAAATTTTAGTATATATTTAAAAGTATATTTGTTGTGAAAATCACACATATGTTTTTGGTACAGAAAAAATATTGCAAAACTGTTCATGAAAAAAAACAATTGTATAAACTGGGGAGCATAACAAAAACATGGATTAAGATTAAATACAAACAACTAATGATGACCAGCATCTCTTGCGCATTAATGGAAAATACTGAATTGACAAGCAAAATTATCAAACTAAGATATTAAAACAATTGAAAAATCAAAGTAAATTAATAAGGAAATATGAAGCATGTAAGAATAGATATTATTACCGGAATGAATATATATCCTAGGGATAACTTTTATACTTTGAAATTAAACTGGGTTCTCCCTTATAAACGATATCTTTTACCAAATTCACGTTAATAAATATATATTTTGAAAAAAAAGAAACTTATTTAGCTAAATCTGCATGAGCACAAACGCAGGAATTGTTTTCGACTATTGGCAACTCGTATAACTGCATATATTTTTACACAATTCGGAAAAAAATTCACATGGTAATATAATATAGCTTTATATTTCCTTAAAGAATTGTATATGAGAAATTATAACTTATAACTAAGATTGATTTAGAGATTCTACCAAAGATTTTTATTCTACCCAGGAAATCAATGTTTTAACAGTAGGGAAAAAAATTTAAAACTTAATGATCACTAAATTAAAATAAAAAAATGACTTATTATGAGTGCCCTTTTAATGCTAATTTGTGATTAAAACTAAGCTTTCAATTTACAAAGGAAAGCAAAGTTTAGGAGCTAATCGGTGATATTCTAAGAGGCATAATTGGGGGTATACATACTGACATAATTTGGGGTATACATACGGAATTGGGGTATACATGTATACACATTTTCTTAAAACAGACGACTTCTTAAAAGTGTTGCGCGTATTATTTTTTATTCGCGTAAGCAACCCAGTTTTATGCTTATGTCGAATACCGAAATTGCTTCTCACCATTTAAGTTATTAAACGCTGTAAATATTTATAAGAAAAATTATGCTAAGGGCTAAAAAAATTAAGAAGATTCAAAAATCACTGACATTAAAAAATGACATTTGTTAAATATTGTGAGTAAAGTTATTAAGCCATACAACTCCTCGTTTATCATAACATAATTTCGGGAGTTTCAGAAGCAATAAAAGTTTACGTTAATGGCCTTTTATTAAACAGCTGAGCAATGGAATCTAATTTTTAAAATGGTTCTCTCAATTTTTTGTTCTTTATTGCGAAAACAATTTGCAACTAAAGTTCATTTGGCAACAACGTAAAAAATTCTCTATAGTTAGAAAGTGTTTGATTTTTTACTGACTTCGCAAATTTTCGCAAAAAACATTAATGTAAACCTGTAAGAAATTTAAGACTGATCGGATCGTGAATGCTTAAAACTGAATTAGATTAGAGAAAGTAAAAATTTTTTTAACAATTGGAGAAATTTTTGCGACATAACAAACTGATACAATTTTTTTTTTCGAATTATCATGACCTTATTGAACCTGCCTTACTATTTTCATATGCATAAAACACGCTCATTGTCAGTATATTTATAATGTTGCTAAGGCCACTTACATAAGTCCTTTTCAATGAAAACTAAACTCTAAAAAATCAGTGTGTGACCAGCTAATTTGAAAAATAAATAAATGTAAAATAGATGTTAAAGCGTTATTCATTCTAGGATGACGACTTCCCTGACAGTGATGATGATGATGATGCCGATACTAGTATATTTTACAACATTGAGAACGTTATTAATGAAAGTGATATTCAAGGGGCGCTCAAAAACCAAGGAATCATTATTGAGAAGGATGATTCGAAGCCTGCACCTAGCAAAAAAGTTGCCTGTTTACGGTTATTACAGTCACTCACAATGTTGGATTACCATGGCTTTAACAAACAAATTAGCTGGGAAGATAAATCAGGCGTACATATCGGATATTGCCATCCGATGGATTTGCTTCATTACTTGGTGGATAACATTGATGCAGCATTAAGAAGAAAACTTTATCAGAAGTTATCGTTTTGTAAGTTGGCTGTACCAGTTATATTTCCATTTAAACAAAAGACTGTCATGAATATGTCACTTAGGCACGTCAATCTTTCATGGACGGATAAAAATGGACAGTTAATAGACGGAAGTGCTATAAATGCACCTCTTCCAGTATTTTCATTTATAAGACTTGGTAAACAAACTGGGAATGGCTTATCTAAATCAAAACTGGGTAATGATCTATTGAATTTCAGTATGAATTCCAAACTCGGGAGTGCTGGTTTTTTTACAAGGGATTCTTTAAGTAGTAAAGACAACAGGAAAGTTGCAAATAATACAGTCGAAGGGTTATGGTATCATGTAAATCAGTCTAAAGACGCCTTCAAAAACTCTTTCTGTATACTAAACTTACGAGGTGACGGGCTGCACGATGTCAAAAATTCTTTTACTTTAGTCTCGTGTTCCGATGTGTTGTTTCTGTTATGTGAAGTAGATATGTTCAAGGATGATAGATATGTAGAACTTTTTGGAGGAATGGCTGATAAAATTGAGGCAAACGTAAATCTCGTCGTTGTTATCAGCACCGATGTCTATGCTTTAGTTAAACAAAATCGCAATAAATTTTCTAATATTACGAAAAACATCACATGGCTTAAACTTGATAAGAACTATAAATCAACAATAGACAAGTTCTACGGCTTCATACAAAAATCTTTATCGAAAATATCAACGTTACCAATTAAAAGTTTAAACGAAAGACTGAAACATGAATTCATGGAATCAAGTTTAGAAAAGAACTTTCAAACTATACAGAAAGTTAGTAAAATATTCCTTGAAAAAATGGATGGTATCAAACATGCCAAGTCTTTAGAAAGATCAAAAGAAAGAAAGAAGTTATTTCCACTCCAATCAACTATCAAAGCGTATGCACAAGCTGTTCGACTAGAAAATAGATCCGTAGATTTGCAAAAGAAAAGAGAGCTACAAGATGCAATATTCAAAGTTCGTAACGAACAGTACACCATGATCAGAAGTGGCCTTCCAAAAGTTATGTCAGTTTTCCTTAACAGTTTGTTTGATTGCAGTATTCCTGAACAAGAACTTATGTTCATACGAGGAGTCCAAGACGATCTTGACGATTGGTGTTTAAATTATCTTTCTAAAATAAGAACTCAATATTCATATGGGGTCAAAAAATTAACATCTTTAAAAGATCAGGAAATTAAGAACCGAAAAGAAAAAAAAGGCGTAGATAACCAACTATCAATAGAGATACGCGATTGCATGGAAGAATGTGAAAATATCAGCAAGAAGTTGTTAGACATGTCAGTCGGGATAGAGAGTATTCTTCGAGAAGTGGGGCAGATATGTGAAACCATCTCTAGAAACAAACTTTCGCTGAATTCAGAACTTAATGATTGCCTGGAAAACCTACCACAACTTGCTGCCAGGTTACTTTTAAAAGGAGTAGCAATTGAGGTGATGGACGGTGACGGACTTAGTGTACCCGTAGAATGGTTGAAATTGGTGTTACAAAGTCTTAATACTAGCCTTAAAGAATTTCTGAATTTACCGCATGACCCAATGATTTTTGTCTTAACAGTTTTAGGTACGCAAAGCACAGGAAAATCGACATTATTGAATACAATGTTTGGAATACAGTTTCCCGTTAACGCTGGTCTCTGCACAAAAGGGGCATTCCTTCAATTAATTCCGTTAAAAGTTGAGGGATGTCAATACGATGCCATTTTTGTTATTGATACGGAAGGACTATCTGCTCCAGAATATAAAGATGATAAAACCCACGACAATGAAATTGCAACTTTTGTTCTTGGTATTTCCGATTTGGCAATTATAAATGTGCGGGGGGAGCTGCCAACTGATATTGAAAATTTCTTGCAAGTCAGCATGTGCGCCCTGATGAGGATGAGTATGGTGGAATTTCAACCCAGTGTCATATTTGTTCATCAAAACTGTGATCCGTCATCAAAAGAAAGGAATATCGAAAGCCGGCGTAAGTTTATGGAAATAATGGACGCAGCTGTCATTACTCAAGCAAAACTAATTCAAAAGTCTGACCGTTTTACTTGTTTTCAAGACGTTGTCAATATATCATTACAAAAAGATTTTCTGTATTTTCCACAACTTCTCGAAGGGTCACCTCCAATGGCACCACCCAATGGAGAATACAGTGCTGCATGTGCAAATTTGAGAAAATACATTATTGAAAAGATGCTGAAGTCAACCGAAGATGGTGTGATAGGACCTACGATAAAAGAGTTTTGCAACAAAATGAACCAGGTATGGAATGGTGTACTTGAAGAAAACTTCGTTCTTAGTTTAATAAATAGTGCTGAGATTCAAATTAAATACGAAATTGAAAATGAACTAAGTACATGGAAATTAGAAATGGAAAATAAACTGGATGAAAAAGTTGAAGAACTTTCCAGAGAGATTGAAGCATTCTTTAAAGAAACCCAAGAAAGAGATAATAAAACCGAAGACAAACACAGGCCATTTATCGAAAAATTCAAAACAAAAATCGTAAGTTTAAACGAGGAATCTTTCGCGATAAACAATGACCTAAATGAGAAATTTAAGAAGTTCATTAATAACAGAACAGTTAATCAAGCAATGTATAAAAAGTGGGAACAAAGATGTATAGATCGAATGGAAGATGTTCGAAAATCTGCAATGACAGCTTGTGGAGAGCGGTTGGAAAAGTGTTACAAACATCAAGTAGTCAGTCTGAAATGGCAATTTGAAGTGATGCAAAGCAAGATAGAAGTTGAATCCTATGCCAGACAAGTAGCTAATGAACTTCTTGATAAAAATCAGGGAAATAGTACTTCGGATCAAGAATGCGAAACAGAATTTAAAAAATTCTGGCAAAAAGTCAAAAATCGTTTTGCAAGAAACACAAGTAACGACCATGGCTACAAATATGTCGATGTCAGACTGACATTTAAACAAGAAGTTTCGACGAAATATGGGAAGACTTCTAGATTTAAAAAGTTCTCTTCTATGTTCGGTATGCATTTGGAGAACGAATTTAATATCAATTGGATAGAACCATCACAGGTAGAGTTTAGTAGTAAGTTTACAACGGCAAGAAATTATTTATCCAAAGATCCTTCTTGGTATAACAAAATCGAAGATTTAATAGCAAGCTCGATTCATGATATTCAATTAAACGTATTGCAAATTTTCGACGTGGGTGGGTTTTATCAAATGAAGTTTCAGAAGAGCAGTTCAATATTTGATTGTAAGACGTTGGTGAAAGAATACATCATTAGATCAATTAATATTCTCACAAATATACACCATCATTCGGAGAATAGCATATCCTTTAGCTTAACTGATGAGTTTAAAACAATTTTTGCATTTTATGCGGCTCAATGCGCTATAAAATATTTCGAAAAGGCTCAGGATAGTTTTATACGGTTTCATGATATATCAAACAAAATTGACAGTGAGCATGAAAATGTCATAGATTTATTTACATCGATCCTAAAAAAGGAAGGCGCCCTAGCAATTGCAGCCAAGCAAGTAGTATCATTACTTCACGATTCGATCAAAAAAGTTGGGGTAACTTCAATTCGAACTATGATAAAGGACATAATTCTTCGAAGTGTTACTTTGAAAGTTCACGTTCACGGTCTAGTTTTGCTGGATGTCATTGAAGCCTTGTCAACAAGTCTCACAGAATCAAGTGTGCATTTCCTTAAAAAGTATTTTAATGATCCTTTTCAGACATTTGATATGAAGATTTCACAAGTTATCAAAGCTTGCCCAAACCTTGATATTCCATCCACATTGAAAGCAAAGTTTCGTACAAATATAAACGAGAATAACAAGTGGTTAGAAAAATTAAAACCGGCAAAAGATAAAGTTCTTACAAAATTGATTTGTGAAGATGAGTACATAAAAAAATTGGGTATCGGAGAAAGAGATTTTTATAACATTGACATGCGAGAGCTATCCCACCCAAAAAGAATTGAATTCGAAAATGAATTAATCAAGAAAATTATTTCCCTAATTGAAGATACGGATCATGTTAACATGAATGTGTCAAAAATTGAAGAGACAAGGATGATGGAGCAACTTTTGAGTGACGTTAGAGATCATTTATTTCATTGCAAAGTAAAATGCCCTTTCTGCAGAGCTCCATGCAATGAAACTCATCCTGACGGCAAAGGACAGCATAGCTGTAAGTGTCATCGACCTCGAGGATTTGCTCATTGCACTTGGATTGAAACAAAAAAATTCGCGACATCTTTTTGTAATGAAAATGTTATATCGAAACTTCAGTTTAGAAATTCGGATACGAACAACGAATTTGTGGACTATAGAAGCTACAAGAGTGTCGGCGAGCGATATTCTAGCTGGAATATTGATGGTGTTGCTAGCGAACACTACTTATACTGGAAGTACATTACTTACAAAGTAATGCAAAACCTCGAAAGATTTTTTCCTAACGCAAAAAAAGATAATGTTAATGCATGGTCGAAAATTTCAAAAACAGAAGCAATCAACATGATTAACACAAGCTTTCATTTAGACGGTACCGTACGAATCGTGGATGGAAAATATATCATATAAGTGGTAACGAAATGCTCATATCCATTGATGGGTGAAGAAGAAGTGTTTTTTTTTTTTACGAATATTTCTAAAAATGATTTGAAAGACTTTGATTAGAAATTTAAAAGCATTGCATTTTTTGAAAGGTTTTAAAAATATTCAGTAATTAAAGAAACGTAAAATATGGGGCTGAGCGTGAATACACTTATTTTAGTATACCTTAAGTTCTTCTGAGGCTCATAGACGTCTAAGTAATTTGATCCTCAACCATATTACAGCCTGAATATTTCTTTAAATTAATTTTTAGTCACCATGTTTAAATTTTAAACATAGACGGACAAGTTTGTACCTAAGAATGTATGATTTTAGTTTCAAAACACAACAAAACAGAACATCACATGTTTAAAATGAAAGTCTCTTTCAATCGAGGCATATTTAAATTCAGAAGGAGTGTTAGATAAAAAGAACTAGTGATAATTAAGATACAATAAGGTGATAGATATACGCATAACAAAGCCAACGTTTAGCATTTTCTCCTTTATCAAGCCATGATTTGCTTATGCGCAAGCAAGAATTTTTAACATTATTAAAAAGCAACGTCAACAGTTTGCAAGAGATCGGAGACCAAATTCCTACCTTAAATTTCACGACAATATTATGAGCCTACTTGATTGAAAACCCGACGTCAGTTCAGCTGTTTCTCTGCCAGACAACATTCATATCACGATGCCAACGCTGACTTCTTATCTGCTTGTACGAGCTTAGCAGTTTTACAAGAAATTATGATAATTCGAGATTGTTTACCAGATATACGGGTAAAACTTCGATAGTACATGATTGTTTATCAAGACTTGAACTAGGCTGTGTAATCTAGATTTTCTCTTTGCGTTTGTATTGAATATTTTATTAAAAATGTCATCTGTGTTTGAACTAAAATAAAAAGCTTCAGTAGGAATCGACCCTATTTTAGCAACTCTCAGTAAGTCTAAGATAGTTTTTGTTTGTTGAGCGATAGAAAATGTATGATAAAAAGCGCGATAGAATATTAAATATAGTACAACAGTGGTTTTCTCTAAAAAATTTTTTGGGTAATTAACTCTTTTTTTGTATGAATCGTGGAAAAAGAAGAATGGTTTTGCTGTTACTTCCAACACACTTAAGAAAAAAGTTATCGGATTTGTTCCATATTCAAATTCCGAGAAGAAACTGGAGTGTTTGCGATTTTAATTCAGGAGCATTGAACAAACAAAAGAGATTATTTTTCCTGATATTTTCGTATGAGCGCGGAGATATTTAACAACTTTTTAGAATTGATAAAACAATACACACGATTACGCAAACCAATCACAACCGAAGAAAGGTTTGTGCTGACATTGAAATACTTAGCTAGAGGTGACGCACAACAATCTTTGAGATATTCATTTTGAAATGGGAAAAGAAAGGTCAGTAATTTTATATCAGAAACATTCATTTGATAGCATATATTTATCGTTAAAAGACTGTTTTACGCGTCTACCGAAAACAAAGACAAATTGACTAAATAACGCCAAAGATTCTCTCGAAAAATGGAACTTTGCGTTCGCTTTTCCGGTAAAGGGAGGGTTTTAATTCCTAGCTGTTTTATTCCGCGGGGTATTTTTCATGGGACCTTTTTTCTAGTAGGCATTTTTCTCAAACGAATATTTTCTTAGAATCATAAACTTCACATCTGTTAGCTTTTTTATACACGTTATTATTTTATTACGAACAACGATCTACAATCACGGAAAATATCATTTGCCAGAATACGAGAATCTGAAGATTGCGAGAATTTGAAATTAGCACAATTTAAGTTGTCTTGATAAAACGGATGTTAATAGTTATCGTCTTTTACAACGCGACGACAGCACCAAGAATAAAACTTTGTACATATATTGAAGTAATTACAATAACGTAAATTTTTAATATTTTCAGGCGTATTATCGTCTGCTGAATTTTAAATGAAACATATCTTACTACCTTAGGTTGCATTATCTGTCATAATCAAAAAAGATGCCACCTTTTCCTGCATACTTTTAAACGTTTCATTTATAACATTCCAAGATATTTCTACCATTAGCCAAACCACACTGAGATCTACAATTCTTCTTTTTCATTCAGTTTTCTATGAAAGTTTTTCAGAGGGAAATTATTGAAGATATTTTAAATAATAAAAAAAAATCTTTTGTTTTTATTCACTTCATAAACCTACTTTAATTTAGCGGCTCGAGATTTTCTGCATTAACAAACAGAGCCACTCAAAGCGGCATTTAGAATAACCGTCTTTTATTTAATATATACTCTAGTGTAAAGGACTCCTTATGCTAGCTTATTTACAAACCTGTTAGAGATGATAAAAATACGTAAGTTTGATTTGGTTTTGATTATGTATGCTAGATTTAAAAATTAATATATATATATATTTTTTTAAAATGGAAGAAAGCTCTTCTGGTACATCTTTAACAAGTTTAAAGATCAAAAGCCGTATTGACATAGATGAAGCTGTTAATAAGATTATAACCTGGCTGGAGGATAAAGAGGGAGTGTATATAGGAAGTGACAGAGAGTTTGAATCTGAAGAAAAATTGTGCTCTCAAGTTGAATGTGTTGCTGATGATGATTCAGTAAATATTGATTTGGATGAAAACATTGTTTTTTTTATCACAATGTTGAGGAGGAAATAGCTGCTCCCTCATCTGAGCCACCGATAAAAAAGGGCGGAGTAGGCAACATCCATGAATCATGATGCATGCATCATCTAATCATAATACAGGGCCATGCCCATTGATTGCTAGAGCAAGTAAGTAAGTATTTATTTTGCCACAAACAGATTACACTAGCTATGAAAATTAAAAAACGGTAGAAAACAAAAAAATATTAAAATAACAAAAAGAATAAACGTTAAGATAAAAAACAAATGTTGGCAAGGATAGACACAAAAATCTGATACAACTGTATTTCCGTTGTGGTCCCGTTATACATCACACACAAAAACGAATTCAACCAAAGCATAGTAAAAATTAAAAAAAAAAATATATATAATCATTATATAGTTATAAAAATTATATTTATATATATATATATATATGTAAAAATTTAAAAAATGGTCTTTTACAGAATTATAGTCTATATTTATTAGGTCTCCTTGATCTTAAGTTTAAATACGTTATAGTTTGTGATAGATTTTATTTCACTAGAAAGCCTCCTGTTCCATATAAAGTGACCTTTTGATGACAGACAATTTTTTCCTATGGTAGATCTTCTCAAGGGTGTATCTAGCTTTAGATGGCTGTTGCGTAGAGGAATTTATTTATTTTTAGAAATTTTAAAGATATCAGACACGTAATTTAAGTTGGGTCTACTGCAGAATTTAAATTACCCTGATTAACCCTCATATCAACAGGCAGCCAATTTATTGCTCTATACTGCTCAGTATCAATATGAGCGCGACTATTAATATTTAAACAAAATCGTATACATTTATTTTGTGCACTTTTCAAATGTATTTTAAGTGATTCGTTAAGGCCTAAATACCAGTCAGAAATTACATATTCAAAGTGAGATTGAATCAGAGCATTACATAGATCACGCTTTAAGGCTGATGTTAAGAAAGCCTATGTCATCCAGAACGAATGAGTTAACTGCCAGTGAAACATAAACTTGAATTTAGAATTTTTTCAGCCCAACAATCAGATGTTTTGACAGAAATAGATGCAGATTCTTTACTTAACATGACTGTTTTGTTAAATTGTTTCATGAGAATATTCAAAATCACTTAGCACGGTCTTTCTAATAAATTAGTTTGCTGAACCGAAAACTCATCAAAGCATTCCTTCTTTGTTATGACGTTAAAATTCTGCAAACTGGTATCCAGTTAATTACCAGATATGATTCTTCTCAACTTTTTGCTTTACTTATAACAATTACGAGAACAAACACAATTCAGATAGTTGTATAATGTGTTCCTTCACCAAAAATAGTGTTTTGAACATTTTCATACCAAATATAAGCGGCAATGTTATAAATTATGAAAATTTTATTTATTTTTATACTTTTTACGTTTCATTTGGCAAACATTAATGGTATAATTTTGCAATGTCATGCCTGTGGGAAGATTTATATTTAGTTTTAAGTGTCGATAATGTTTGGCATAGAAATGTAAAAAAAAACTGTTATATTGGTAGTTATTGTCATGTTCGAAAGGTATTTTTGCAACTATTTTTCATTGGTTTTATAACATAAGCATACCAGGGCTGTATTTTTTATGTCAGTTTATAATGTATATACTACACATATTATTTGGAAAACTTTATTATTTTTGGGCGGTTTTTGAATTTATACTGATGTGTCCATTATTCTCTGATATAGGCTTGTTGTTGATGAAACATTGCCAATCTATATACTAATAGAAAGCTAATAGATTCATAATCGCTGAATGAGATATGAAGCTAAAGTGTACTGAACATCCATTCCAACCAATCTAATCCTCAAGGATTAGATTGGTTTGCCCTTTTGGATCTATAAATAGCAAAAACCGATTTTCATTTATTTTTCCAACGAGGATCTTCTCAGAAAATGCATGCATGGTCAAAAACAAAATACCAATCAAGCATGCAGCGCTATTATATGGGATCGATGACCCAAAAATATATTTTTATGGAGATCAACATTTGAAATAGTGATAAATTCTGGCGCTACATCTTAATGATGGTGGGGAAGTTTAGGCTGTGCTGAGACAGTTTGGGATAGACGGTATTATTACAGCAGAAAAATAGGTGAGAAGAGCGCACGCCAAATGAAAAGGAAATCGACTGATGCTGTCACCAAACAATGGAAAAGAATTAGGAAACTGAAAAAGGTATTGAGGACATTGAAATTGCAAATGAAAAGCAAGAGTCGTATGTACCTGGTGGTTTTTGATGATATTTGTCGTATTCTATATATTTAATATTTTTCAACTTTAAAGATGACTTTCTGAGATTTAGGATTTTGCGGTTTTCGGCATAATTCAAAACACGATATCTACAGCTAGAATCAACATTTTAGGCTTAAATTTTGGGAAGAAGCTTAAGTAAATAACCATTTGTCATAGTAAATTGAGGCAAATTTTTTGCCATATGCAGAATTCTTGATTCAAAGAGGTTAGAAAAAATTTCGCATATTCTAGGCGTACTACCTTAATAGAAATTAACATTTTCATTGGCAGGTTTCATTTTGAGTCTTTGACCAAAAAAGCGGGTAATTAAGTCTCAGTCCCCTATAATTTTGTTTTTACAGATTTTAAACAACAATTTGAATTCAAGGAAATAGATTCATCTTCTCTACTAAATTTCTTTAAATTAGGTTTGAGTAGACAAGTTGTATAAGCAATTTACAGATTTTCCCAAAAATGGAATTATTGTGCCTCAGACTCCCAAATTTGAGATTTTTCCATAAAAAAATATTTTTTTATGTATCTATACAGTTTTTCAAAACAACTAAGGTAAAATAATATTTAGGTAAAAGAAATGAAAGGTTTTATTCATAAATAACTTAGTTACTTAATTACTTATATACTTACTTCATTAATTACTTACTTACTTACTTATATACTTGATTAGCAAATTAGTTAGTTAGTTAGTTACTTACTT
>JAUZNK010057825.1:0-13797 GCA_035046665.1 Euphysa ruthae
AAATATTTACAGAGACTAATGAAAGAAACATATAAATCTGTCAACAAACTAAATCCCGAACTAATGTGAGATAGTTTTTCCTTAAAAGATGTGCCAAACATTCTCAGAAATTCATTTATTTTGAACCTCCCACCTGCAAGAACATCTAGTTATGGCATAAACTCACTTATTTTTAAAGCGTGTTTTCTTTGGAATAGTCTCCCCTTACGCTACAAAAACTGCAAATCTTTGCCTTATTTTAAATCAGCTATTAAGGCATGGATCTGCAAATTGTGTAAATGTCCAATATGTCGTTAATTAGTTCTTTGTGTGTTTTTGTTTTATTGTTAATTAATTTATAATTTACATAGAAAAAAATTTTAAAAATTTTTTGGTCCAAAAGCTTAGTTCTTAGTAAAATAGCAAATAGCAACTACGCTAGTAAGGATTCATCAGCCAAAATTTCAAAAAAAAATTATTGAACAGTTTCCGGGAAAAGCCCGCCACCAGATTTTTATTTTTTCGGATTGGACTGTTGCATCTCATTTACCGGACCAGTATTTGTTTTTTTTTTTTTTTGTGTTTTGTTATTTTGTGTTTTGAGTAGTATTTTGTATTGTAAGCCCACAAAATATTTAAAAACATGCAAAAAAAGAAAATAATGTATTACTGTACTACCCCCTTAAATTTCTTATACAGCTATCTTTCATATATGAAAAAACGTGTCCACATAGGTTCTCATTGGCTTCGGGTATTACTTGGTTTCCTCAAGGATCTATCCTTGGACCTATTTTATTCAATATATTTATAACCGATTTAACTTTGTTTATTAATCTGAAATATGAAACTTTGCAGACGACAATACCATCTTGGCATTTGATAAATTTTTACCCGATCTACTTTCTAAGCTTTCCGCTGATACAAACTTTGCAATTAAATGCTCCAGCAATAATGCTATGTTTGAAAACTCTTTTAAGATTCAGGTCATGGTTACTGGTCACAAAAATAACTCGAGCATAAACTTTTCAGTGGATTTTCACACCGTATTAAAAAGAAATTCAGTAAAGCTTCTCGGTGTAACTCGTGATATCAATATATTACTCTTGTACTTCACACTGCTGAAATTTGTAATAAGTGAATCAATGTACAAACGCCTTAAATAGAATACGCGACAGTTTAAATCAAGAAAAGGCCTGTAAATTAAGAAATTTTTTTATTCCATAGATATTTAATTATTGGATGTTTTGCAGTAAAACAGCTAATAATCCTACCAATCTATAAAAGCCCTAAGAGTCATACTGAACAACTTGACCCTTATAATATCTAAATACCCCCATAATAGGAATCTTGAAATCCTAATGTTTGAGACCTGTAAACCATTAATTTCTCTTATTCCTATTTTTATGCATGGCGTTTTCACTGAAAAGATTATATCCTATAGTTTATGATCTACTAGCATCTTATAATTTTAGTAATATTTTCGTTAAATGTAGCGCAAGGGGTTGCACGTCAGACATTTTTAATTTGTTTTTTCCTATAATATTCTTACTCACATAACACTCACCTCAAAATCACAGAGAGAGCTCAAGTTTTCAAAGATAACATATTTTCTAACTCAACTAATACTGAAGCTATATATGTTAATTTAATCCGTGAAGCTTTAGATTCTGACAATTACCCATGTGGAGTTTTTTAAAATTTTTAAAAAGCCTTCGATACAGTGGATCATGATATTCTTAAAAATAATAATAAACGGGTTTAAATCTTCTTTTAAAACAGGATTCAGTTTTAGGACTATTACTTCAAATTTACATCAATAACTTCACTGCTTGCGTTAACCACTCCATAGTGAGTCACTTAGCTGATGACACCAGCATAATATTCATAAATAAATCTCTTAAAATGATTTGTACTGAAATTTACAAGGACTTAAAAAGTATTACAAATTAGTTAAATACAAACTGAATGTCACCAAATGCTGAAAACCTAGACTATTTTCCTTCGACCTAAAAATTAAATTAAATTGAAAACGTTCCTCCTATTACATAATGTACTTAGGAGTTTTAATTGACGAACAGCTTTCTTGTCACATTAATGGAATCGTTAAAAAGCTAAATACTTTTAGAAGTATGTTTTCGAGATTAAGTCCTTATATAGATTTAAAGACTTTTGATATATTTTTCTATATTTCAACCAAACTAAAATGTTGTCAATGTGGAAATCTTTATATAAATAAAATTCTATCACCCCAACCCTCACTTGTAGAAAGTTCTGATGTCTCCTTGCAGCTTATTATCTTGAAGATTCCAAAGCTTATAAAAACTTCCAACATAATTTTCGTAATTGTTAAAAATTATAATGGCACTCCTATAACACTTGTAACAGTACAAATGACAACCTGGATTTAACAAATTTCAAAAGTTTTAATATGGCAAAATCCCTAAACAGTATCAATGTACACTATACATGAAATCAACCTGGTTTTTTCAAAAAAATCCTTCGACTACTTTTTGTTTAATTTTATATTTTTTTTCCAAATTATATTTTTGACTTGTATCTATCTACCCATCTATCTATCTATCTTTATGAGTATTTGGTGTTACTATTCTGACAAAAACAATAGCCTTTGTGGCCTTTTTGACTCGCGTGAATTGATCACTATTACCAGGGCTTTATTTACGTAAAGCAATATTTTAATAAAAATATTTTTCATCTGTATAAATCAATAGATAGGAGAAATTCGTCAGAACAGTAACCACCTTTGGTAGGTTCAAAAAAAGGGCGGTTTGGTCCATAATTATGGATTTTATAAATACTTGATCTACCAAATTTGTTTCCTGAACATAGTTTTTCTTCCACACATCTTTTTCCTATCCGATTTTTAACTTTTAACAAGTTTATTCCAAATATATGTTGTTACGCATTTATGTGGGTTGAATTTTCCAAAGTCTTAGTTGAAGTTGATTATTTCGCTAATCAAATTAATTCTTTTACAATTACAGCGATTAAACAAGTGTCAAATTTATCTATTTTTTGGTGACGAATTGGGGTATTATTCCAGAACGTTCTCTTTTAAAAACAGCATGGTAGTAATATTGACATAATAGATATATGCATATGTGTAGTATGATTTCTACATAATTTAGCATGGTAAGGAAGATAACTTAACAGAAAGTATCTATATGTAAAAATTTATAAAGAAGAAATAGTTTGAGTGACTAAAATTTGATGTCCAAATTTTGGGAAAAGATTACTATTCTGAGGGCATTTCGGATAATCAAAATTTGTTATTTGTAAATTGCAACAAATTTCACTTAAAACTATATGGTCGAAGTGTAACAACGTTATAGGTTGTTAAAAACCATAAAATTTATCTTGTACGTACGCATTGGATATAAGCAGAAAATTTAGGCTCTGGTGATTTGAATCCATCTCATCTATGTCCAAAAGCAATTGCAGAAACAATATTTAACTATATTAAATGTCCTTCCCCATTTTATGAATAGAAATAATATGAAAAGTAGTTGGCTGATTACTATGCTTGATTTATGTTGTTCTTACTTACGTCAAATTTGTATTTTACCAAAATTAGCTAAAAAAAGAGACCCAACTTTAGATTTTCTAAAAAGGTCTTTACTATGTAATATTAAAATGGTCTTCAAGCTTTGATAGTCTCTTGAAGATTCTTCTTGGTGGTACCATCAACAAAAATATGCCCGTTGTGTTCAAATTTATTGTAGCTCCAGTTTAATTAGGGAGTATTTTATAGAAGAAACGGTATTTTTATTTTTTGTATATATTTGAAGGTTTAAATGCAAATATCTTGGAAATAGAAAACACTTTGCTTTACTTCTAAGATATTTTAATCAAATTGGTGCCTGTAAAATCATCTTTAAATTCAGCTACATCAAGTTATCGCCAAATTTGATTATAAACCTGAAGAATCAAAATGGCAGAATCTGTGAAACTTATGGGTTCGAAGTTCAAAGGGTAAATATATATATATTATGTGTAGAACACCTTCCGCATTGACAAAAATGGACCCTTAGTAATTTTCTCACCTGACCAATTAGCTACTAGTATTTACCAAGATATAATCGGAAGATGTAAAACATTCATTATTAGCCACTACAACAATTAAGCATTGTAGTTTAAGTGTGAATATAATAGTGTGAATAGTCTTTTTCAAAAGTAATGGTTATTCCGAAAAAACAGTGCGCTCCGCAATAATTGCACTCAAAATTCTTGTGATAAGTTGTGAGACGTAAAACCATCACCAAAATTTTACGAAAACTCATAGCACAGCACATTGGAAAGTAGAAAAACTCCAAACTTGAATGCTTTGAATAAAGTTATTTTAAGAGTTAGTAGAGCATTCTTTCTTCTAGCAAAACTAAAGCTAAAACTGCGAGCGCTCTTGTTATCAGCTATAGAAGTACTTGGGTTGCATATTAGACCAAACTTTTAATAATCAATTGATGGCGCAGAATGTTTTAAATAAAATTGATTCCAAGCTAAAATTTTATATGGAAAAAGATTTTTTTAACACCTTATCTGAGATGTAATCTATGCATCGCATTGATTCAACCTCATTTTGACTATGTCTGTACGCCTGACATTTAGGTTTGAATGAATCAATAAAAATCCGATTAAAAATTGCTCAAAAAAAATGTATCCGTTTATGCCTTGACTTAAATATAAAAACCCATATCTGCACGGATTCATCTTCAACCTGCAACCCAGGTATGACATATTTATTAGGCATGAGATATTTAAACGGATAAATTTTGTAGCGCATATATGTCAAGACAACTCCATGAGAAATTCTTGAACTAATGTAACTCCATCTAAAGCACATCCCCAATGCAATGTTATACCACTACCTCCATGACCGTAGTTGTGAACTACCTAAACGAATAATTATTCTAAACCTCAATATTTTACCAATTTTTTTGGAACAACAATGATGACACCAGCGAATGATATTTTATTTAAAGTAAAAGGTGGATACATTTACCACTAGTTTACAGTATAGTAAGGTTCATATAATGGGATCATTAGAAATAGAAAGTACTTCTGTTCCATTTACAAAGCCCGAATACTACTATTTTATAGATTTGTTAGATAATCAAAGTTTTCGCTTTACAAATTTAAACTTTCTGACGCCAATAATGGCGAGACAGATACTTTATAACAACATACCTTCATAGCTACTTCTTTTCCAGCATTTGTTTTTAACTTTAAATTATCTTTTTCAACTCGTATTGAAGAGCGACAAGGTCTTAAGCCAACCCAATCTTCAAGTATCTCAGCTTCCTAATGAAGTAGAAAGTCATTAACTCTCAAGCAAAAAAAAAAAAATATATATATATAATATGCTTCTTCAGAATAAATTTTTGACTATTGCTTGAAGGTTTGGTATAATCAAAATTTTCTGATAAAACTAATATCAGTGAATAAATAAAAGTCTGTGTACACGGGAAACGCTCACATACCCGTCTTTGAGATGTGGTATTTACATACGCGGCCTCGAAATAAAGTATTTCCAATTTTCATCACAATATAGTAAAATAATAAATAATAACTATTTTAGTAACCTTGATTATTATTATTAAATTTTCTCTGAAACAACTTTTTTTCGAGTGTAACTTATTTAAATGATCAATTCTTCAGGGTAATTTTTTAATTGAATGCTTACATATGCAAGTCATGCACATCAGAAAATTTCGTTTTCATTAGAGGGTCTATAAGGAGGTTTATAAATGAAGCTCTAGGGTTGATATAGATGTTAATGAAAGGCGAAGATTTTAAAGTAGCGATTAAAGTTGACTTTCGATATGTGGAACCCCGCATAATTGGAATTTTTACTAAGTGGAGCCATTTTCCCTGGTCGCTTGGATTTGGCTTATCAAACTTAATTTCTTCAGGTAAGTGGAAACCCGAATACTTAGAAAATTCGCCAAGTGGAACCATTTTTCTGGTCCCTTGAGCCAAATTGCACTCTCGTAACTGAAACTTTTGCTCAGTTTTCAAAACAAATTTCAGCAATATAACGTTCGAACATGTTTCTTTTTACATTCAAATCAATTGCGTGGTGACACTTTACAGCTAATTTTTTGAAGGCAACATGGCGTCCGTACAGGCATCGAAAAGAAAGATTCAATCTAAAAGTTTGCTTAAGAAATACAACGCCTCAGAAGATATTGAAGAAGATCAAAGCTGTATTTCAACTGCTAGAAAATATGGTGTCGCAAAAAACACAATAACAAATTGGTTGAAAAAACAACATATATCAGGTGATCGATGAGAACAATACAGGAACGGAAGGAAAAAGAATCAAATCTGCTACTAATGAAATTTTAGATAAAGCAATATACAAATGACTTGTTCGCTTACGACACAGCAACATCCCTCTTTCTGCTAGCATCATCAAGCTGAAGGCTCTTGAATTCGCAAAAGGTCTTCAGTGTAATAACTTCAAAACTTCTGACAGATGGTTGGGTCATTAGAAAGAGGTTTTTAACGTTTGCTTTAAAACAGTGTCTGCTAAAATTTAAAAATTCTTCAACAGTTGATTTTTTAAAATATAAATGCAACTTCCTTCTCAGGAAAAGAGCAATTTGCTTCTTTGATTCTTTGATTAATTGCCTTTCCGATCACTATCAATGAAAATTTATTTCGCTCGTGTCTTTCCTTTATCGATCTATTTCTTTTATCCACGACAGTAAATTTGTCCGCTTTATTTTTGGGCCCCATCATGGCTGTCAATTCCTGTCTTACGAACGGAGTCCAAACAGTTTTGTACACGTGATATAGAGTAACTCTTCTATTTCTATCACTGTTTTATGAAACGTTTAAAACCTTTTCAAACAAGATTATATAAAAGTTATTCGCATGAACTGAACTCGCTATGTCTTTTTTCACCCCTTCTGCAACCTTTTGCACCTGCATTTTTAAGGCTTCTAATTTTTTTCCAAGAACTTCGACGAAATTAAATTTTTTTGAAAAAACTCCAGATGAGTGGAACATTTGATAAGTGGAAACATTTTTTTCAGTCCACTTATCAGTCCAGTTCCACTTATCGAACGGCAACTGTAGTTGTAATTAATTTCCTAATTAAGCTGATTTTCAAACACAATTTCGAAATAGAAAAAAAATATATATGTATATATATATAATCCATTATTTATTGAGTTTTGGAATGTAGAAAGGAATAATTTTTTTTGTACGGGAGGAAACCAGAGTTCGGGAATTTTATGGGACGCAGTTGATGTGATTAGGCTCATTTAATTAGTGAACGCAATTTCGGTTTGCGTTTGTGCATTTATGTTGACTGTTTTTTCTTAAATTTATGTTCGGATTCCCCAACACATATTGATGGAAAATCTTACGTGAAATGCAACAAACATGTTATCATTTAGAGAACAAAACTCATCACATGCATGAGTAATTTGGTAATGCGTGAAAGAGTGGAAGATTTCTCAAATATTATGACATTTTGACAAGTTGTATAAAACCAAAATGTTACATAAGCCTGTTTTACTTTACAAACAAAACACAAATGATTCCATAGCTTTTATCAAATAGCCGCGGAAACAAAATCTTATTACAGGATTTCTTAGCTCGAGATATTTGATATCCGACGACTTAGGTTAGTGCTGATAATATCACAACGAGATTTTATTTTATAAAAAGGTGTTTATGTTTTATCACACCTAAAACAGCCGAACAATTCCGTATCGTAACTGTGTTGATGTCATATGGGAGACAGAATGTTGTAATATTAAATGGATACCAGAAGTTATTGCCGATAAAAGTATTTTTGGGCTGCAATATTTCACTACTACTTCCTATATTTGTGAAAAGTATGATAGTTAGAAAGTATTGTCAGATAGGGGAAAAACAAGAATACCTTTTACTGATATTAGACAATTAAACCATCCAATGAGAGACTAAATTATTGTCAAACAACCTTTTTTATTGAGTAATCCTTTTATTAAAAAGAGACTTTATGAAAGCAATTCTTACCCTTATATTCGGGAAAAAATTTGCAGTAGATTGAAGTATAAATTCTCGATCCTCTATACTAACTTCAGTATTGTAGTTGTTATCTTGCTTCGTTCCTCCAAGAATTACCACACTTTGGCTAAAAAAAACAACGATGTTTCAGAAATCGTAGTTAAAAGATTTTAAGTATGTCAGAATTATTTTTACTGCTTGTGATGTTTACATGCTGATTTAGTCTAATTAAATTACTTTTTTTACACTACTCGTAATATTTGAGGTTATCTGACATTAGTATCGTAAAAATCGATGAAGAGAAAATACAGGTCTGAGTTGTGTGTTAGAAAAACAAAAAAAAAACTAAGTGTTAGTGCATTCATTATTCATACTGACTATGCTAAAATATTAAAATAATTCATTGTTTATTTTTGTCTGGTCTACCAGGCAAACTTTATAATTACCTTTTTTTTTTAATTTAGGCAAAAAGTTAAAAATTAAAAAATGGGAAATAAAGAGGAGGAAAATCAAAATCTGTTTTGAATATATTGCACGAAAGACACTTCAAGGTTTTGAGTTATATTTTTAGGAGAATATTCGACCAGAGATTTTATTTCATCACCTATACCTATCACATATTTTAAAGTCCTTCGAAATTTTTTAGTGTCTTTAGCAGAAAGAATAACCTTGAAAATGATAAGTTTATCCACTGAGATTGAAAAGTGGGAAGATTAAATCTTACAAAAGCATCATTTATAACTGTTTCGATAACTTGGTACTTGATGTTTGGTATCTCATGAAATCGACAAAAGCACTTGCAAGGGTTGTAATGTAGCTCTTTGATGATAGCCAAGCAGCGAAACTCTATTTTTTTTTTTTTTTCTTTTTTACTTTCTCGAAACTGAATATTTATTTTGAATGACATGCGGTTTTGATAAAGTAGAAGCACTTAAAATCATGTTTTTAAAATACTTAGCTTCCATTTTCTAATAACTTAAAAGCACAAAGTGCCGTCTTTCTTGTTTTTAAAATCTGTTAACCATAATGGCGGGAGATCATCAAAAGTCTAACTTATTGAAAGATAACCACCCATGACAGGGCTCGATTCGGAGGCTTAGTGCATGTAGTGCCTATGACCTACCTCTGAGCCACAGTTCGATATATTATTTTGAATGATCTACGGTTTTGTATGCTAAAGTAACGACGTTTAATTTACATTTAATTTACATCATTTTTTAAAGAATACTTAGGTACCATTTTCCAACCTATCATTTTTATAGGCGTCGGAAAATTTTAATAATTATTGGCAAAAACCGCAAAATAATGCTAAAGATTTCTCCATATCATAATACATTCTTTTAAAATCTACAAACAGTTGGCGCTGATATCGATTAAGGAATTTAGTGTTCAATTTACCCTGGAAAAACAATACTATACTAACGTTGTTGGATCAACGTTTGTAAACAAATGATTTGGGAAACTCAATTGTTTTTCCAGGGCAAAATTTTGCTTTACATTCCTTATCCAAACTATTTGCACTGTTTCTGTCTTTTTTATTTATCTTACGTACAGTCGTCTATTGAGCTGATATTCTCTAAATTATTTACTGGATTTTTGCTAAAAGATGGCATGAAAGCAATTATAACCACATAAAAACTATATCCTATTTAAAGGGAATCATTGCAAAGAAATTTAAATGTCTTCAATCATTATCTTCTGTACTTTACGTTTTAAACAGACCAAAAACCTTTTCTGATGGTTTGCTTGGATATAAAACAAACATCTTTTTGACTGAAAAAAAAAATTCATGTGGATGTCATAAATATATTTATATCTATAAATTAATTTGTATAAATATATCTATATTTTTGACATACCAGCACCAATCACTGGGTTGCTAAGACATTGTGAACCAAAAGCTTAGAACCAAATCAGCTAAAAAGTTGAAAGGCAAGTTAACCATCAAAAGCAAGTTAACCATCAAACTATAAGCTTTAATGTATCTGTTGTTTTTACAGGCATCAGAAATTTTGGCTATAATAAAATAAAACAAGTTTATTGGAAAAAATTTGAAACCTTAATGGCTGTTGTTTGTTATGCGGTGTTATCAATACCTGTGGCTTCTTGTTTGATAAGAAGTAACAATAGGTAGATTTCGTCTTACATTAGCAAGTAGTCTTTGAGGTTTTCTTCAGCGAAAAAAAATAACATTTAGTATTACTCTATGAGTGCAAATTTTTGACAGAATCTCTTATTCTTTCAAAATATCGTAAATGTGCATGGTTGTTATTACAGAATTACACAATATTTCATTTGTCGAAAAGCCTTAGTCTAAGTGTTTTTATATATACTTAAATTTTGGTTATCCTATGAATTTATAAGTTGATAGCCAAACAATGCTTATAAAAAAATTTCTTTATTTTCTTAGTTCTATGTCATAGCTTAAATGAAGTTAGCATAAAATAATACAAATTTTACAAACTTAGGAAGAATGGCTGTGAATCTTTCATCATCATCAACCCCATCAGCTACATTAAACTCTTTCAACCAATCGGCCTTCACCTATAGTGTAAAATTTTTAAAAATAACTTAATTGAATGCAACTTTTTTTTTTTTTAATGAGTTATCTTATAAGCACCCACAGAAGCAAACACCAATTGCGCGTTAAGCATCTATTTTAGAAAAGATAAGTTCATCAAATCGTCAAAAATCCCAAAAGCTTGTTAGTGGGTATATATAACAATCAGTTTAACTCTCCCCTTCATTACTTAGGCCCTCTTAGACTTTCAGCCAGAGTACCAAAAACTAAGCTATCTGATTGATTGATAAAAAATAAGCAGATGAAAGGGTCTACTCACTTAACAGTTCTAGGCGGGTGACTTAAATTATTGTAAACCTATATTAGGAATAGGCTCTACTAAAAGCCAAGCTGAAACTTTCTAAAGAGGCTGAGCGCATGGCTAATAAATCAACATAGGCTATTTCAGTAATTTTTTTGTTCGCATTATAGGAATTAAATCATTTTAATGAAGGCCATTTTTTTGGTGTTAATTCGCAGTTCTTCACACAACTGGGCGTTTTTCCAAGATTACACGGCAATTTATAACCAGAAAAAACCTCGATGCGCTTTTTTGACATTGCGCATCTTTTTCACACTCAAGCAACTGCGATCGAATTTTCTAGGCCAAATATCTATTGGCTATTTGCTCCACCGATTTTTGGAAGCTTAACAGAAGGTCAAGTGCTTGGCCACAAAAGAAATAAAACACTTGAAGTTTAGGCACAGCCTGACAGACAAAACCGCAAATGAGTTTAGCTGGATCTGTTGCCAATGAAAGAGTGCCTGTAGTTGTATTAACAATTGTGGTCAACACAATTGTCCTAGTAACACTAGGAGCGTCGCTGACATTGCTTAAGTCAATTCCTATAACACCAAAAGTAGTATTAACAGAGGCAGCATTCGTGGGCGGTAATGACTATAAGCAAAAAAAAAATATTTACAAATATTTTTTTCTCGTATTGAGATATAAGAAAAGTACATATTGATGATTTTTAACGGATAAAATTATTGCTGGTCAACTAGTGGTAGGTTTCCATTAAAGACTTCTGCAGAGTAATTACAAATAAATAAAGAATAATAAAAAATATGAAATAAATTAATAAATTAACAACAATTTTCTCAACCATGCAAATTATAGTATCAAAGCAACAAAAAATAGCAAATTTATTAAAACTTTATAAAATTGCATACCATTAAAATTTGCCCTCTGCAAGCATACATCTCATTATCATTGAGGAGATTTTTAGAGCCAAGTCCTGTGCAGTTAACAAGGACATCACAACAACCATAAAACTAAAGAAATTTTTTATATCATAATCTATACAATGGTTTTAGAAATAAATAGGTATTTATGATAATAAATAAAAGTTGAAATTGGCGCAATTCTACTAAAAATATCAATTCAAATAGATTTAAAAAAATAAAATCTTTGAACTATCAAATGTTTCAAAGATATTTTAAATTTAATACAGTAATTGAATTTACACAGAATGCGCTTTCTTGAAGTCAAATAAAATGTTGGGTGATTGCATCTGTATAACATCTAATTCTGAATGAATCGTAATTTAATTAGTAAGGTATTCCTCACATTTAAAGTCCATTTTTTAAAAAACTTATGTTGAATGTAGGCTCTCCGCCATCTATCGTTTTTTTAGCTGCCGACCTTGTTTATGGGTATTAGTGAGGTTCAATAAGGTATTAACAACTTGCAAAACATGTACAAATGTAGTAAAAGTTAGGTACAGCGAAGTACCGGTGATTTAAAAGTGAGGTGTATATGGCATGTAAGATTCAAATAATGTGCAAAAGAGGTATATGCGAAGCAAAAATTATGTGTAAATAGTGTGTATCAGTTACATAAAAGTGGGGTACAAGTACGGAAAAATTCAGGAAAAAAGTGGGGTACAAGTTGGATATATACGGGGTACAATTGAGATACAAGTGTGAAGCAAATAGGAGACCGAACACAAGAATAAAAATATTAAGATACACGAGGAGCACAAAAATCATACCGGTGGGGGTATTAATAGGTCAAATAAACGGAATGAAATTTGTGTAGTAGGGAACAAGTGGGGAAAATAATGTGCAAATAGGAACAAGTAGACTAAAAGTGAGCTAATTGTGGTGATAAAGTGACAAACTAAGAACAAGCGAGCTGCGATTAGTTTAGTACAGCTGGAGTACAATTAAAAGGCAATATCAAGATTATCATGATTTGTTTTTGATCAGTCAATCGACTTTAATTTGGTAGAAAATTTGGCAATTTGCAATGACAAAAAATATGGCTAGACCAATATAAAATAATTTAACTATGCCTTTATAATAGCAATATTTTAGGTATTTGAAATAATCACACTAAAAATTTCCTTCTTAATAAGTTGAAATAACAGAAAATACGAATAATTGATTTTCTAAGCAAATAACTAAACATTTTGGTAAATTGCATCGTATTCAAGGATATTCAAATTCATGATGGCATATTTTATATGTTTGCGCAGATTTAGCTAATCTTATAAATAAATAATCCAAAATATAATTTCAAAATTTCTACAAATGGAGAGTTTTAGATTCATAAATGGGCGATAAAAAAAAAAAAACGATAGAAAAACTATCAGCAGCCGAACACGAAAGGTTTAAAGTTATCAGATTTATGTACAAGACGGTCGATTAAGGAATTTTAATGAAATACAAATAAAAATCATAAAACAATTTTTTTTGTAACTTTACTAAATCATTTTAAATTAAGTTTCTTTTTCTAATTTAAGGTGGCTTCTATAGTAAAAAATGAACTTCTTAACACCACAGTAGAGTATATTTTTTCAAATTATTTTTACAGTTATTTACCAAAAAACACACAACGAAAACCTGCAATTTCTGCAGGAATATCTTTCTCTACTTTCCAAAACATTTGAAAGCATGTTCAGGTACGCATGCGTATGTAAAACGACGATCATGCTTATTTCGATTTATTGATGAATGAATGATTCTTAAACAATAATTTATATGAAATGAAAATTTTTATGAAATGATAATTTATATGGAATGATAATTTATATGAAATGATAATTTATATGGAATGATAATTTATATGAAATGAAAATTTATATGAAATGATAATTTATATGAAATGATAATTTACGCGCTCATAGATTTGAGCGATATTAGTGGAAGTCACTTTTTTCGATTAATATAATGGTAATTAAATGCTTAACATCGATTAATATAATGGTAATTAAATGCTTAACATCGATTAATAT
>JAUZNK010057836.1:0-31792 GCA_035046665.1 Euphysa ruthae
TATATTATTATTATCATTCCTAGTTTTATTTACGTAATTTTAATTTTAGTTAAAAAATGTCTTTAGGATCTTTCAATACCACCAGCTAATCTACTTATGTGTTTTGCTTCAAGGAAATTGTATGAATTTTTTTTTCAGATATTTGAATTTTTTTGCATTTTTTTTTTTTTTTTTTATTTTTGTTAGTAAAGCGGATGAGAAAACATTTTAATTGAATAATTTTGGCATGTTTTAAATCTGAAAAAAATAGTTACAAAAAAGTTTTTTTCTAAAAGATAGTATTATTTATTCTCAATTTGTCTGTTTTAGCCAATCTGAAGTCATTTCTGGCTAACCTGATGGCTTAGTTAATTCATTTTTATTTATTTATGTCTAGCTAAAAATTAGACATTATGTGCTGATACATAATAAAACTAATTTTGTATTTCAGAATCCGATAAAAACTATGTTTTTTTGCCCAACAATTATCACCATGATAGCGATGAATCAAATCCAAAGTAATACCTATCTCACAGACATGCTAGGGAGCTGCATTTCAAGGGTATTTGATAGGACATATGAACAAAAAAATCATTAACTTGTAATGTATAAATTTAAACAAAACTCTGTTTTGTCAAATTTGAAAGATACTTGATACAAATTATTTTTTATTAAAAATATGCAACATTGGCTTTATTTATTATATGTATTCAAATAGCATACTAAAATTTTTTTTATTTTTATTTTTATTCATTCTGCTAAGCATTTTGAGATTATATTTACTCTATATGTCAAAGAGTGATGGATCGTCTAAGATTTACACTTCTGTGTGGTGGCTGCTTCTTTCTGGAATGAATAACTTGTGACAAAGCTCCAGATGGTTACTGCGATAATAGAGCTGCTTTAACTTGCCATGCATCAGGTTATGAGGGGGCAGGATGTGGATATTAATTTGTAAGACTATATGTTCATTAAAAAAATTTATTTTCAATTTTCACAGGCAATATGTCACAGAAACATTTTGCTCATGTCAAGGTCTTATTTGAAAGCATGTGTATGATAATTTTTTCTAATTTTTATCAAATTTCCATTTTCAAATTGAAGTAAGTACCTAGGTATTTGTACTTTATGTTTTGTAGAAAATGAAAGCTAATATACTGCCTTGTTATTCAATGACGTTACACCGTGGTGAATCAACAAAATTTAAGCCAATGTAAATATAAATATAAAGATTTAAATATTTGTGAATTGAATCATAGAGTTAGCAGGTATTTGTGACAGTATCTTTTTTTTAAATTCACAGGTTAGAGAGCATAATTTAAAATTCTTCTGAATATATATTATAAAAAGGGAAATAAATAAACGCAATAGATTTTATAAATTACTTTTTCAACGGGTCAAATGCTTTGTCGTTTTTTTAAAGTTTAAACTTGAATTCATGAAAATTTATATTGCTGATTATAGGGTCCGTCCTTATGATTATTTTATTGTTCTGAAGGTAATATTGTTGCAGTAAAAGGCAAAGAAAACGAAGCTGGTAAATTTTTTGTTGAAGATTACGCATATAGTGGTTTACCTTGTACGCCCTCACTAGATCTTGATTTATGTTTACAGAACGGTGAAAACAGGTCAGCATTTTCTTAAAATATACAAAAAAACATTTTTGTAATCTTCTCGAAGTTTGTTCAATATTTTATTTTTTTTTTTTTAAATATCTTGCATGAAGTTGTCAGACAAGTGGGGACCGCTTTAATGAGTACGGCCACCTATCAAAAGTTCTTGTTCCTGCAGCCACTTTTTAATTTTAAATCAAATTTCAAAAGAATCAAAACACTTGATAAAATTTTAAATTACCTTGGACTGAATTAACCACTTCAGGAGGCCTTGCAAAGTTTTCAAAAGTTGGTTGACATGCTAAAATCATCAAAAATATGTTTTGATACTGTATCAAATTTTTAAAAGAATCAGAAAATTGAGAATGATCAAAAATATGTCTTTTCAACCAAAATTGATCAATTTAGGATCCTGGCACCAAGCCAGGATACGTAAAAAAAACTTAAAAACGTAAACCATTTTTCAGATACATTGTGTTGATATCAGGGCTGGGCATTGGAGGTACTGAGATTGACGAGTTATCTTTGCAAATGCTTATTGATCTGCTGACAGGAAAATTGGGCGAACGTGATGTAAGTATATTGAGTTTCATTGTTGAATATTATTAATATATTATTATTATTATTTTTATTATTATAAGTACATATATTTTATTTTTGATAATATTTTTAGTTATTATTATTAATCCTTGTCATTATAAAGTATCTTGTATGAAAAATTTTCTGTTAAATTCTATTAATAGACTAAATTACGGTAATTAAAATTTCTCAAAATAAAAATTTATTTGAAAACAAAATTTGAATGCATAACTTAACAGCGTTTACCATACTACATGCCTGTGCTATTACAATTACTGCATAAATGTGTATCTTACTTAGTAGATAATACTTATAATTATTTTGTTTATAAAAATAAAACATAATGTATAAATATTAAATGACTGAGTAAAAGACAGGTTAACATTTTATGTCATTTTAAAAGTTTGTGGTTTTCCTAGTTTTATATCATTATTTTATATTTCTGACTGTGTGTTATTTATATTTGTATATTCTCTTTTAGGATTCTGATTTATTTAGTCGAGTTGACAGAGTTATAATAGCTGGTAACAGTCTAAGTTCAGAAACACAAGATAAAGATAGTGAAAAAAAGGTTAACGATATATTGCTTTTCCTATTTTGTATACTGTTTAGGTGGTCTCTATTTTTAAATTCTTTAATTTTAAAAAACTTTATGGTTTCCTTGATATTTGATATTTGATGTTTAGACTGTTTGACATATTCAAAAATTGGCTTTAAGATTTTTTTTTTTTTTTACAAAAAAAAATAATTAAATTGCCGGTGTTTTACTTTTTTGAATTTCTATGCTTTTTGATATTTCATTCTCCATAAGAAGTTTTTTAAGAGATGAAATATTGTATATAAAATGAAATATTATTAAAATTAAAATTCTTTATGTGTCCACTGAATGTGATTGTTGGCGCGTTAAATTCGGTCTCTCTTTATATTAATGTTCATTTCAATTTTGAGAATAAAAAATGAAAATGCTTTGCCTTTCAGACCCTTAAAGATGAAATATCTCCCAGGTGTTTAAGTCAATGCATGCAATGGGTAAAAATTTGCCCAAAAGCAATGCTTGAAAGTAAATATAGTGCCGATTGTAAAAACGCTTAATGACATAAAAGTAATGTTTTGATTCATTATTATGATTTATATTTATGGTTTGCTTTATATTTATATTTATTCATATTTACCAAAAAGGTTATCCAAATAATAGCGTTTATATTTATAATAAAAAAATTGTTTGAAATATAAGAATTTTTAAGATATAGATCAATTCTTGCTCGCAAATATATGGGTATATGTGGGTATTAAGCCCATGCAGAGACGTTCCATGAACTCAGTACTGTCCGTCCGTCCGCCAGTGCTATTTCACACAAGGTTAAGGAGGGAAATGACTTCATGAAGGTACGATTTTCTGTAAATTTCTGTAATTTTCCTCAAAAATCTGATTCAACTTTGAAAATTGGAAATTTCAACCTTACTAAAGATTAGTTTGTTAGTAAAAAAGATTTTCGATTAAAATGAGCTTTCTGAAGAAAATGAATTTTTATTTCTTTAGAAATTTGTCCAAAATTGTCTTTTTGTAGAAATAAAATTTTGACATAATTAACATAATTAACTGCTTTGATCTGAAAATTTACTCATTTAATCATTATGCCAAGTTGATTGGTAATATTTTTATATGATCTGAAGTTTTTCCTTCAAAAATTTTTATATAGGTTTCAATCATACCAATTCCTAATATAGGCATTAATCGTACCAATTCCTAATATAGGTATCAATCATATAATATTTATGATAGTTATCAATTTCTTGTAAATCTTTTTTTTTATGTTCTTCATTGTATCCCATTTGTTTGATTTCCATTGTTTCCATACTGTTACTATGCTGAAAACAGCAGAGCCTATGATTAAAATCCTTACCTTCCATTGTCTTACTCTTATATTTTGGTTAACTATTGTTTATCTCAGTATCAGTATCTTAGCTATGCTTAAATTTAAATAAACTCCATATCAAGAACCACAGTAATGTACCTGTTAATCTTAAAAGACACTTGTTTATACAAAGCACACAACCAAATAGAAATCAGAAAGTTCTTTTTAATATGATTTGCTTGCAATGGTCTTATTAACTTATTGTTGGTAAATAGCTTTTTAGAACAAGGCTTGCAGTGTTAAGACTTTAAATGGATCATAGCAAAGCAGGTAATATCTTTAATATGGACAATAGAGCTAAACAAGTGAATAGTACTTTATCATGAATACTTTCTTAAAGTCAATCTGTATACAAAAGATTTTTTACATAGTTTTAAGCCTAAGTTAGCTGGCACAGCATAAACTATATGCATTTATATCTTTAAACTCTCCACGTATCTAATGCTTAACGATTGCACATGTATATCATTTATATGTACAAAATTTTATTTGAAGATGAGCCTTTTTTTTCCTCTAAATTTTAGTTAACTTTGATCAAAATATATATGGCTATCATCAATTCAACAGATTTGAATAATATGCTTCATGAACACTAGATGTTAAAGTCAACATCAAAAAATTTTCGGTGCTAGTTTGTGTTGCTAGACATTAACTTTTTTACAAAAAAACCACCTATTCCACTTCCAAATTGAGTTTGGGTATTGGAAGTCTCTTATTGAACACACCGGTAGGTAAAGATGTTGCCAAACTGGATTCCTTTCCCATATAAGCATGGGATACAAGGGTTGCATACTTATATCCAATATGTGATACTCTAGGCTAAGTCCAAACAACTTTGCTAAATCATTTTTAAGTCAGGAGATGAGTGAGAATGGATTCATCAGCAGCTTTAGTCTGCTTGTCAATAGCACTAAATTAGCTATGGTCTTTACCAAAAGATTTGTATATAGCTCAGACTGTAATTGTCAAAGAGGAGAAATTCTTATAGCCTTCACCTTCTCAGATCTGACTTTCTCTAAAACTTTGCCAATAAGGTTGAAAGGTGAAACGCATAAATAAAGATTAAATAAAGTTTAAAGGTGAAACGCATAAAGATTCTGCACGCCTCAAAGGTTCTAATCACCTAGTTTGCAATCATTTTTTAAATTTTGTTTTCTTGTAAAAATATGTGATCCTTTGTGAGAACTCAACTTTGACTGTTAATGTTTACATTTGAAATAGACCATTAAATATTGGTCATTTTTATAGCTTTATGGTATCAAAAATATATAAATTATTTTTAGGCTTATTTTATACCAATGACATAACTAATTTAATTTTATACCAATTAATAACATAAATTGGTCATGCATGACATGTTCAAAATTAGCACAAATAAAATCAAAGAGTTTTGTAGTTATGGTCGAACCAATGATTTTAATTTGAGTAACAATTTTTGCAAGGAATAAGAAATTAAAATAGAAATACTCTTGGTAATATCTGTCATATTTTTTTCAGGCTAAATATCTCCAAAAACACATCCAGGCTAGAAGTATTGATGGAGTCAAGCAACTTGATGATATGCTATGCCAACTAGGGGTGGGTTGTTATGTTTTATTTCTAATTTTCTTTGATTGATATCTGTCTCTATAACAGATTAAAATTCTGCTTCTTTATTCTTTTTTTTTGTTTTTTGATTTCCTTTTTTTTTTTTTTTTTGTGCAAATAAATAGATCTTAGTTTAGAAATTCTAATAGCTAAGATCTGTTTGTTATCAGTACTTCTTTTATTGTTTTGTTAGATTGTGTTATTTTTGGACTTTTGTTGAAGAAAAATAAAATATTGAATGAGTTATTAAATCAATAAAAAATTTTATATTGTAACTTTAAGCATCAACATATATATATACAAAGTAAAAATATATTCTTCTGGCGAAACATTTTTTTTTAAACAATATTTTACTCAACAATCTGTTTTGACTTTTTACTTAATCTACTGCTTGCCTTCTTATACCACGAATTGAAGAACCAACTCAATGTTAGACTTTGATCAAGTATGCAACCGAGGTATTTATAGGTGTTAGTGAAGTTGATTGTTGGATGTTGATAAGAAAGTTTAAGTAGGTTAGGTGTCCTTGATATTCTTTTTAAGGTACCGGACAATATGGATTCTGTTTTTACCTTTTTAACAATGTTATTATCAACAAGTAGTCGGAGTTCCTGTTGTAATGTCTTTTCGATGACGATGAAATCTATAAAGGGTAGCATTTTGGAAAAAAATTAATCAGCCCTGTTATATAACAGATATTGTTAGATTTAGCACATTGGTTAGATTTGATACTGCAATGTTATATGTAAAAATATTCGTGAGAATGATTTTAGATAGATGTTTTTCGAAGGTGCGTTTACCTATATCTTATGCAAAGCATCTTGGTGTCTAAATTTTAAACTGCTTAATAATAAAGTTCGGTGGATAAAAACAATTCCGTATTAATTTTGTACATTTCGGTATTTCATTTTAAAAAAAAAAAATCAACTCTTTGTGTTCGCGTCCGACGTTAGTAACAGTCCCAATATGGCTTTAGCATACCATTGATAAAAATCTTGGGATTAAAAAAATCATTTAGTGTTTAATAAGTTAATCATCATTTTACATTCTCTTTTACGTCATTGTTTTTTTTACGTCATGGTTTTTTTTACGTCCTGGTTTTTTTTAACTTACTAAAATTTTTCAATTAGATCTGATAAGGCTTTTTTTAATTAGAAGAGTCAAATTTTATCATACGCCAATCTCTGTAAATTTAGACGAGTGACTAAGCAACTCTTACCTTTTAAACGATAATTCCAATAGAGCTTTGCCATGACATAAAAAATGCAAACTGACAATTAACCGATTATACAATACTTATATGCATATGAAAGTTTTAAAAAGTGTGCCCATAAATGTTTTAACCAAGCACATGATCTGTTGATTTTTTTTTTTTTTTTATGGTTGGTTACAGACAAGATTTTTGCGAAAAAGTATGAAATCATTTTTTCATTATAGAACTTATGGTTTTCGATAAAAATGGAGTTAAACAGATTCAAATTAAACAAATGCTTACATTTTTTATTGTTGTGTGATGGATTTGGTTATTGAAATATCAATCCTATGGTTGTGTTTGGCAGAATCGACAATCAAATGTTTTTATTTGGTTACCACTGAAAGACATCAATGAATTCAGCTAATAAAGTTTTGCTTAGAGCCATGTTTTGCTAATAAATCAAAAGTACTTTTTAGAAATTTGGTTGAAATAAATTAATTTGATAGATTTACACATCAAAATAATTTTATCATTAGCGTTAATGGCTAAACCAGTTTATGCAACACTTTTTTTTAATGAAACACTTAGTGGAGAATTTTTTGTGTAATTTCCAAAATAAATTATCGATTAAATTTTTTATACAGAAAATACAGTAAATATTTAACTCCTGCTCTTCAAAGGCTTTAATGTAATTCGTTAATTCATCCTTATACTATTCATTGTATGGAAATATTAATAAAGCTTTAAAAACAAAACTTCAAACTGTGTAAAATAAATGTATTAGGTACTGTCTTCTATTGGGAAGCAGAGGGTATTTAATACTTGATTTGAAATTCTCCAGAATACATGTCTGAGGTCTTTAAAACTAGTGTAAATAATAGCTGAAGAACAACGAATTCCTACCAAAAACTTGATCAGCCTTTCAGAAAAACTAACCAAGGTCAAAACACTATTATATGGGTCCCTCGATATGGAACAATTTCAGAGAATGCACAAAAGCTAGTAACAATATTAACGTATTCAAACATAACGTGATGAAACATCACTTTGCAAAATTAAAACAGAGATACGATTCTGGTTTAATTAGATAGAAAATAAATACTACTAAATAAATAAATATATTATTTATATTAAATAAGTATGTTATATATTTGGACAGACGGCACCCTACCCATCAAGGGACCACAATGACAATAAGGATTTGGTTTTTCTTATGCTTATCCCTACTATCAATACTGGCCCCGTTGTTTACAACGTTGTATTATATTTAAATTTTTAACATTTATCTTGTTGTATTTTTATTGATATTGAATAATTACTTACTTATGCAGCACCTAAAATGTCACATAAACGTGTATGTAACTACATTAAAGTGTCACATAAACGTGTATGTAACTACATTAAAGTGTAATTTTCACAGCAGTGTGGGCAGAAATTCATAACAGGAATTTTATTAATTAGTGTGTGAAACTTCAGACGAATATCAACTTGTAATCAGATTCATTTTTTCATTCCCTCAGGTTTTGTTAATACCAATCTTGTTTATTATTGTAGAGAGCTTAAGTTGTATAAAAAAGTTATTTTTTGAGGAATGTTTGGCGATGTTTCTTAAATTGCTAAGTTCTTTCGTGAAAATTTGGCTGCAATCAAATATTAATAATAATAAAATCCTATGACATAACCTCGATATTCTTACAAAGGTTTGCGCATCTGATATCATCTATATAAATAATAACGGTATAGCTGAATAATTAGTGTAGAAAAAGAAAACTCTAAAAAGGTTTTACTAGAAAAGACTACTTTTTTTTTATTGTTTCTAGTTTTGTTTTAAAGAAGTTTTTTATATTAACAAAAAAATAATATGATTTCAATCTAAAGAAAATATCAATTATTTTAGAGCTTCGTGTCACCAAACATTTTGCGGTAATTTAAGTTTCGGTTTGAAATATTGTTTATTTTTAATTCTGACTGACTGATCGATAGGCAATTATATACAAAATATGTAAGCTTTTATATAACACTTTTGGTCATAACTTCTGTTATATTAAATTTTAGAAGTTCGGCGAGGGCTGATTTTTTAGCTTATACCATTGGATTTTTAGAAAAAAATCAAAAAAATCATCACCCCATCACGTCATCTTTAAAAATTCAAAAGAAAAAAACAAAAAAAAAAAAAAAATAAAAATAAAAAAAATCCTAACATAGGTAATTTTTGGAAAAATTTAATACAAATAAATGTGTGTTTTATTGAGATATGCTATTGTTCCAGTCATTTTCAAATTTAAAAAATAATAAACATATCACAAATTCTATAAATTCAATTTTCAATCTGAAAAGCCATAAAAATTTACTAAGGACATCCTCTTCTCAGTCCAGATCAATATCACTGTCTTCTTGTAAGGTTATTTCACTTTCATTTCTATTTAATTTGCATGAAAATGAATCTGTGACTGGGTTATTTTTATTACATTCAAATCCCGGTCTTGTCAGGGGAAGGCACTCAAATGGATAATGTTTAATCAGATTTTTATTTTTATAGAATAGTTTTTGAGAAATTGATTTTTATTTTGAAGAATCGGTTAAACGAATTTTTTTCTCTCAGTTTCTAGAAATTTAATAGAAATAAATTATATAAAAATTAAATAGAAGTAAATGCCTGTTAAATTATTCAGTGAGAAGTGGTGATGAAAATATGTGATTGGTGTACAATTTACTTCAAATTTCATCCTGCGGTTAATTTAATTCTGATGTGATTAAGTAAAATTACTGGTTATCCCAGTGGATAGTTTTGCGGTTGTATGTAAATAAAACGTCAGACTCGATATTTTGTAATTCATTTGCAGTTTGACTCATGTGTGTTATTTCAACATAAAGGAAATCGAAGTTTGACTAAATCAGGGTTTTCTGTCAAATTTTTATACCAGAATCACTTTTGCAATTTTGAAAAGATAAAATGAAGCTCATTTATCCTGATAATTAAGGTATAGAAATTAAGGTATAGAAATTAGACTCCCTGAGCATTAAATATCAAGCTAACAAAATTTAATGTCATTCAAAAGGAGCATAGTTTTTATGGTCTGTATAGAAATACTAAAAATTAGACCTCTTCTCCACTGATGTATATAAACATGTGTAAAGTACTTGCGGACGTCCAATTTTTTTCTTCAGTAATAAATCAAGGAAAAAAAACCAATTTAATTGTTTCATTAGAACCGCAGGTATTTGTTCTCTTTTTGAGTGAATTTTGTTGCAATAAAACATAATGTTTGCACAATAAATAAGAAAATCTAGTGCGATGATATCTGATGTGCAGAGTTCCATGGGTCAAATTACGGTTTTTCTCAGTGATTGGTTATTTGATCCCTTCCCTTTATTTGTATACCCAAATATTTTTGATCCTTTAAAGTTAGTAAAGTAGGGTCGGCATCCGGTAATGTTTTTGTTTATAATCCTTAGTGAAATGCACTTGCATAGATAAATTTTATGTCAGCCAGCCTTATGTGCAAAAGATAATGTTTATTTTTATTGGTAGGAAAAAGGAAAAGTAGATTTCTGAATACTACACTGTTCTTCCTTTTAATAACAGAGCTTTTTTTACTTCATTCATAACCGGAATACCTAACCAAAATACGATAAAAAAATTTTATTTTAAGCAAACAGTAAAATTTATTTTAGTAAAAATTTCTTACTCGATTATCAGTTTATTTATATATTACCTACAAACTTTATTCAGTGTATTTTGTAGAATTAATTATGCATTTCTAAGAATAGGTTATTTCACAGAAATACATTTAATATCAATTTCTTTAAATACTGCTCTTAATCTGAAGGATTGTTTTTTGTCGTATCATTGGATGTGTATTAAATATGCAGTTATAAAATTAAAATCAAACTATTTAACCATTTCCTACCTTAAAAACAAAAAAGCGTTTATGGTTTTATAGTAATTATTTAATAGGCTTAAATCCGTTTGTTTTATCAAGTTCTTTTTTACTAGTGTTATTTCACACAGAAGGGTGAGAATTAACTTGATTCACTATTCAGAGTATATTCCCATATAACGGGACACACCTCTTACTTGGTACGTAATTTATCAAACTGTCATGCCGAACAACCTAAGGTATTTTTATTTACACATTAGGATGAAGATTGACTGCGATAGTGAAAAAAAACAATGTTTAGTTAAAGAATGAAACCATGTTACAATATTTTGTGACAATGAACATTTTTGTGTAATTAATACAAAACAATTAACACTGAAAATGTTCAATCATGGCAGTTGACATCTCAGTTTTTCTTTGGTTTTATATTTTGAAATCGCAATAAAAGTAAAAAGAATAGCAAGATTCGCAATCCCTTAATTCGCCTCTGAATCATTTAAATACACACAATATTTAAAAAAAATAAAAAATTTGATTTGAGTAAAAAGTTTAGTTGCTCTCAATTAGAATGCAACTTTTAGCTGAATCACTTGTCATTGTCAAAAAAAGTTTCTGTATAGTATCAACAACAAGTAGCGATCCTTTGGTATCACCACAAAGAATCACTTTACTGTCAGTTCACTGTTTATATTATAGTTCACTTCACTGTTTATATTTACACACTGTTTTTTTTTTCAAACAAATAGTTTCAAAACCATTCAAATTCTAAGGCGTTGACATATAAACATAATTTCTTTAGCAGAATTACGCGACAAATAGTATCAAATTCTGTTGACAAGTCTATGTTAAATGTCATTTTAATACCCTGCTTTTCTTACATTTTCCACAAAATTTTTAATAGCTATTTCTGTCAAACTTTTCTTTAGATACCCAAGTGCTTATTGTTAGATAGCAAGTAATGTATTTGTCTAAATACTCCATTAATTGTGTGTGTACAGATTATTTTAGAAATTTTGAAAACACCGGCAAAGCTGAAATTGGACAATAATTTTGTCGAAGTTACTTGAATTCAAAACTAGTTTAGTTTTTGCTGTTTTCCAACCACATGTTTGCTGTTTGAAACCACATGTTTGCTGTTTGAAACCACATGTTTGCTGTTTGAAACCACATGTTTGCTGTTTTCCAACCACATGTTTGCTGTTTGAAACCACGTTCATTGTAATAGACAGATTGATTTTGTGACAGACATTTTAATATAACTGGAGCAACATCTTTAAGAGAAGGTTTGGAAGATTATCAAGTCCAGTTGTTTTTTTGATATATGTATTTTGTAAGGTTGTTTCTCACCAACCATCTTAAGAACTTTAATGTTTTCCTTGCTCTTAACATTGTAAACAAAGGTTTTCTCCGAACAAAGTTTTTAAACTCCTTAGGTGAAAATAGCAGCAAAACGCGTTTGATCTGCTTTTACGTTCTAGTGGTAGGTAATGAAGTATTTTTTCTTTTAAATGGAAGACTAGTTTTTTTTTTTTTTTTTTCCCATAGGTTTTTTGGATCCTTTGCATACTAGGAGTATGCAAAGGATCCAAAAAAAAAATATTTATTAAAAAAAAAAAAAAAAATGGCAACAACAAACTTCTAGAGAATTCATTATAGTCCCAAAAAAATGGCTAATTGTAAGAAGTATCTTCGATTTCACAACAAAAAATTAATCACTCTGTCTATCATATTTTGCAATAAATAAAGTACTATCGATTGAACAAAATTTAATCACTGTTCATTACATTTTTTTATGATAAGTAATTTTAGTAATGCATATATCTTTCAGATTTCCAGGTAAAATATCTGAAAGATTTAAATGACTAATTATGCCAAGATTTAAATGATTAGTTGTGCACAGATTTAAATGATTAGCTGTGCACTATTGCTATGGCATAAGCTGAAAGATTTTGGAATCCATTACTGGTTACTGGACTACAGATATCTATCTGTAGACCAGTAACGTAATTTGCTGATTTTTTTCTCTCCAAATTGAGTTAATTTGAAGTAAAACAAATTAGTTTTCAATTGGCCCACCTGCTAATGATTCTTTTTTGGTTGCAGCAAAAAAACAAGTCAGTTGATTCGTTAGCAATGTTATAGGTTTGGGATTAAATTTTATTATTACTGTGAATTCTCTAATAAACATTTCATTTTTATCAAATTTTTCCTTTCTTAATGTTCCATTTGTTGGCAACCCAACAAAAGTTATGAAAGTATGTATGTTAGGTAATTTGATTTGTATATTGATATTTTAGGTTTGAGGATTAACTAAATAATTTTTTTTTTAGATTGAAATTGGTTATTTAAGAATTAGTTTTCATATTTTTATTCAGCTGCAAACTGATAAAATCAAGTTCCAGTAATTTATCGATAAACTTTATCGCTTTTTAACGTTTAGTCATCAGTTCGTGTTGATGTAATGCCTGGTGAATTTGATCCAACCAATCATTTTCTTCCGCAGCAACCCCTACATAAATGCATGCTTCCAAAATCTCAAGTAAACTTAGCAATTCAGAGTGTTACAAACCCATACAAAGCTATTGTGGGTGGGCGCAGGTAAAACTTTTTTAAAATTCTTTGGTTTTTGTAATGGATTGTTAAATAGGTAAGTTTCATAATTTAAATAACTGAAATTGCAAAAATGAAACACAATCCTTTGTTACTTCGTTTGGTAAGTGAAAGCTTCAAAATAGCAAGCATCTAGGCTTTTCTTGTGAAGCTCACCTTTTTGCTTTTTCATTGAATGAGTGAGAGGGATAAAAAAATACAATACACATACAATATAGATATAAGTACATACCAATAGATACAAGGTATAGATTTGTAATGAAGAGATGAGGGAAATAATGTTATTTGAGGTTGATATAAGATGTTAAAAAATACAACTTTATCCTTAAAATAGGTTTTATTGTTCTTGTTAACTTGGATTGAGATATTTGAAGGTCATCTGTCTTTTAGAAGAATCAGAGTGTGTTGCCAGAATTTCTTGTGAAGGAGCTTAAACTATACTTTTGACTTAAACTGGTGTACATAGAAAACCTAACTTTAGTTTATTGTAATGTCTACCATTTAAACAAACTTTGTGAATATAATCTTTGGCGACACGTTATAGGTTTAAATTTTTCACACGCGATGCATGCGTTTAAACTACGAGTTTATCTTTCTTTCTACATTTTGCTAAGATCGAATTGGCTTAAAATAAACGATTATTACCAGCAAAATGCGCTTAACGGTGTTGATCGTTAATCATTGAAGGGGACGATTAAGCCAATGAACCCCAAACACTGGAGTTGAGGGTGTTAAGCAACCGTGTCCAATGCACTCTGGTGCTTAATAACCCAAGACCTTTTCTTGATTTATCAATAAATATTCTTAATCAACACTGGGTCTAATAAATTCACAATTTTTTCTTGTATTTAATTTCAGAAAAAAAGGTCAATAAATTTTCCAAACGCAAAAAAAATATATTTCTTAAAAACAAATATCTCTCATGCTGGTTATTTGTTTAAAATGCTTTGAAAAAGCTGAAATATTTTAATAATTTGGGTAGAGGTAGTTGATTGGTGGGTTGCGTTCATTGGACGGTAGTATGTGCTCCACTCAATGCTATATTTTAAAACCCTTTTAACTTATCACTGTACTTTACATATCGGCACAAAGCAAGCATTTCATATTTATCACAGATATTTCTTATTTGTTTCGTATGTAAACCAATCATTGGCGTCAAATGTTAGGCATCACGGTGTCATCTGTTTTTTTTTATTTTTTTCTCACTTTTTAAAATTTTTTGGTAGGAATACTGTTCACAACGGTAGTGGGTTTTCATTTGGGTTTTGTTTTAAATTACTTTGGGAGTAGTTTCTCGATGTTTTGTCGTGTTTACTACTTCTTTTGTTATGATAATATTAGCAGTTTCCATATTACACTTTTTGCATCTTGCTAGGACTTTCTCCTCTTCACTATATTTTTGTGGCTTTCATCAGTCGTTAAACATAGTTTGTTATAATATATTATATTACATACAAAAATAAATCATTTATACTTTGTTTCATTCACCTTTCATTTTTTATTTTAATTAATTTCTGATTACTGATTAGTTACTGATGTTCTATTCTTTAATGGAACGATGATCATACACTTGCACGACTCGATAATCACAGATTGCGAAGTGCGATAAAAATGAATTCGAAAAACAAATGTTAATGACAATCATAATATTAGGTTGTTAGCCAGGATTAAAATTTATACAGCTCCTGTTTTTTTTTTTCTATGACTTTGATGTTGGCTTGTTTATTTTAGCTTGTTTAAAACCCACAACATAATCTCTTTTAATTTAATGTTTCCGTGATTTCATAACACTATGATTTTCATCTTGGTTTGAAACCCACTACTTCTGCACTGTATAAAAAAATCATGCTTCTGAGAAATGAGTAGTAATTTCAAATAAAAGTAACAGGCGGTAAAAATAAAAGCAATAGAACAATTATAAAATTCAAATTAACCTGTGGGTGAGACTTACAGGTGTTTAAAACAAACTTAAAACATCAACTGAAATAAATAAAAATATATATATATATTATAAGGCGTTTAACCCTTTAACAGTCCACTATTTTTTTGAGTTGTGGGTGCTTAATGTTCAAAAAATTTTGAGGTCGTGGGTCTTATAAGTCCAATGATTTTTAGAAAAATGTGAGTTTTCAAAAAACAGTTTTGGATTTATCGACAAAAAATATAAAATAAAAATTCATATTAGAAGACGCTTAATGTGTGATTATTTTCAAAGAAAAATGTGACACAGAGTCCGACATCACATTCAATGCAAATAAACCGTGACTTGACGTTTTACCTGGTAGGCATAGACAACACGTCTTCTAGAAGGATTTTTTTTTCGAATCAGTTTCTGGTACATAGCTCATAAATTAGCCATCCGTCTCATTGTCTGTCCCTAAACTACAAACTTTTTTTTTTTTGTATAATATTAGTATTCTTCAAACATTTGCGATATCATCATTAATTGAAATTTCAATGGATTTAAGGTGCCACTTTTCTTGACAAATATAATTTGTGCATTGAATGCAGCCTGATTCAATAAATGGCAAAACGCTTTCTTGTACCATTTTTTTACACGCTTGCGTTTGACTGATGTCAGCATTTGATCATTCGTTCATCTTTTTTTTCAATTTTGCAGATTTCAATTCGATTGATAAATGTTTACGGCCTTTATGGAGTGTGCCTATAGTATCGGTATTTCTACCTAAAAATAATTTTGAAAGTTCAAGCGACGAGCACCAATTATCAATATGAAATCAATTAAGCCATCCATCAGCATCATAACAATTTTTGTTGCAGCATATTTGTACTCAGGATTGAGGGCGTTTGTCAGCTCTGACCCAGTATACAAAACCAATCTCCAAACTTCTAAACTCACACAAAGCGTAATGGCAATTTTTGCTCTTTTACTTTGTATGCATTGCTCCAACATGGGACGACCTTTCCAAAGCATAAGCACTTCGTCTATTAAAATTTTCTGATCAGGAGTGTAACACTCCATGTACTTTTCATTTTAATAGTCCCATACAGGTTTTATCTTACTAGCTAGTATATATCTCCTGATATCATTTAAATTAATTAGCGACCACCGTTTCATTCTTGAATGTGGTTTAAGTTCTTTCTCAGCAAATAAATTAGTTTGAGCAGCAATGTATGTACAAAGTTCATCAGTAAAAACAGTTCAAAAAAGAAAAAGTGGATCTTCACAAATCACAATTGAATTACAGCCAGATATTCCAATGAAAGGCAAGCTTGTTTTATTGACTGGTGGATCAGCACTCCATTCTGGGATAAATACTTTAGTACTTTGTTTTTCAATATCTTCTATATCTATATGAGAAGAGTTTGACTGAATTATTTCTTCTTCTGTTTCAGAATCAATTTCTTCAATTTCAAAGTCATCCTCAGCCAGTTCAGATAAGTCATCTACGTCATTATACAAATTCATGCAATTCTTGCACGGTATATACTCACTTTTGCCTGTGAAATGAGTGTTTTACTTTGTGTTGTTGCATATATTATATCCAATATATAATGAGTAAAAACCAAAAAGTTATTAAATAATTAGTATTTTCAATTTAATTTTTTTTTTTCACTTCCAATTGGGAATTTTGAGTCAATTGCGAATATTGTGCTATACTCTGTGCCATCAGGCTGGCTAACACCCTGAAAATGTAGACGAAAATCATACTTGTGCTCGGCTCAATAATCAAGCGAAGGGTGATAAAACAGATAACATAGAAAAAATAGATTTTTCTTTAGGTGTAGTTAATGTAAACAAGCCTTAAAAAAAGTCATTGATGCCAATGCTAAGTCCCACAATTTTTTTCATAAAAAATATTTTCATATATTTTGGTTAAAATAAGTCGCGTTCCACGTGTCATCGTTTGTTTATGTTGTTTTATTAAAAAGGTAAGAAGAAATTTGTCATTTGTATCATGTTCGAAATGAGTTCTCTCGTCTTTATTTCTCCCAGATACATTGTCTGATAGAAAATGATGTGAAAGAGGCAAACCACTAATCCTATCAGACATTGATTGTTTACTGATGCCTATTTGCAGCCCTGTATATGGGTCCAAAATAAAAATGGCGTATCGGCAGTAAACTTTGTTTTAGTAAACTCTTCTTCATTTAATTCAGTTATAATTAGCATTGCTTGTAAGGATATTTTCATGTATTATTTATAAGTAAATGATTTTTTTCTGGTGTTGTGAGGAAATCAAAGGCAGATCATTATTTTTGATATATACTGTCATGATGAACTTTATCGGTAAAATTGTTTTCTTGTTGGTCAACTAAATTCAATCATTAGAAATATTGCTAATTTTGCGTATGCTTTTTTAATCAGTGTAGTAACTGCTGGTTTTTATCTTTTGTTCAAGTTTTTAATTTTGCTTCCTAGAAGCACACTATCGAGATAATTATTTTCAAAAGGTGTTGGTTTAATGAAATTGATTGATAATTTTTCGTTAGCGTAAGTCTCATAGCAACAACTTATTTTGGGGCTTAGGGGTAAAGATCCAGCATTTTCCAATCATTCTTATGGTATTAATAAAATCTATTAAATTTGTAGAAAATTTCAGGTTTTTTTTTCATATAACTTTTGCTGCCATATTGCTCATATTGGTCATATGGTAATTAAAATCACAATGATAATATTTTTTCCACTGCGGAATAGTTATTTATCAACATTTTGCAAAAAATTGATATATAAAACTCGAAAAATTTGTTTCACTTAGATAAGAGACTTGTTATGTTTTAAGTCTGACCATATATCATTTGTGCGAAGTCGTCTTGTCTGCAATGGTTACACTAACTAAACATTATTCTGGATAATAGAAATTTTTTTGCATTAACAGAATTATTGCTGAATTGTTAAGATTTTGTAAGGTGAGCACATCAACTAATATTTTGCTTTTACAGGGTTGGAAGGCTGTTATTTTATCATTGGTCTAAAAAAGTAACGGATATGATTTTGATATAGAGGGTTTATATGTAATAGTTATCCAAAATTTATTTCTACGATGATAATATGAATAATGCACTTGGTATTTCAAACAAAAATTCAAAGTTTATACCAGTAATTTATTGACCTGATTTCATCAGCTTTTGGTATAGTGAATTGGTAAAGAAGCGCAGGGATTTTTCCTTTGAAAATAAAAAGGAATCCAGGAAAGAAAAGGAAAAGGAAAGAACATAGCACTCGTTTATTAAAACTTTTTATGCTTTGTGTGATGGATGTAGAGGTTTAGTTAAACTCTTCTACATGCACACGTATCCTGAAATTAAAAAGAAAAATTTGAAACCTTGTGCGTTGTTTTATCCTACTACCGTTACATAATTACTACAAACATTCTGAATTTGGCGCAGATAACTCATATAATTTTAATGAACTGAAAATAGTACAATGTATTGACCTAACTCATGGAAAAGAAATCTTTCGAAATAAAGGCCAATAGGTTTATATAGGAAAGGAAGGCTAATATCAAAACTTTTAAGTTATTATTTTATTTCAGATTTCATAAACGATATTTCTCTTTTTCTTCATAGTCAGGATATGGAACAATTTTTGATCATGCAATCAGGCAGAAAACTGAAAAGCCCTTTTATCAGGTTAATGACAAACTTTTGGAGAGGAGTCCATTTAAATCTATGATGTGCTGCCTCATTTGTCATAAAAGTCTTGTATTTTAAAAAATTTTACTAATCTATTCATTTTGCATATTTTATTAGAATTCTTGGAACATCTGGTCAAAATGTAAACAACATATATCAATATTCATGTCTCAATGACCATCTTGATATACTTGAATCAACACTGCAGCATGGACATATCTCCCCAACATCTACTGATACCCTAAGTAAGAATAAATTTTGTTTTTAAGGTATGACCACTGTATCTTTTTGAGTTAATTATAAAACATTGTCTAAAAATGTTAAGATTTTAGACCTAAAGAGTTTAGTATTTATCTTACAAAATAAAGGAAAGCCTTTTTAAAATTTAAAATTTTAAAATATTTAAAATATTTTAAAATCACATTTGATATGTTAAATTAGTATTTTTTGGGTGGAAATAGTTGTATAGCTAGTTATAAATTTTAAATAAATAATGTATTATCCCGTATTTTGCTCCTATGTCTGCTTGCTCAGAACTGTTCTGTTGTTGGTTTTTGTTTGCTTTAACCTAAATATTCTTTGTAAGATTATGTGATCACTTTAGTATATTTAGACGAAATCCTTTATATATCATTCCACTTTCCTTTTGAAATTAAATTTTAAAAAAAAATGTGCGTGTGGAATATAAGTATAATAGTTCATATTATGTAACGTTACATCACATTACTTCCTTCCATATTTCACTTTTTTGAGTGAATTTAAATTAGCATCACATTATATCATTAGCATTACATGGCATTGCTTTGTCACATAATTAATTCATATTAAGTAAGGTTACATGACGTTACTTCCTCCCATGATTAATTCATATTATGTAACGTTACATGACGTTACTTCCTCCCATAATTAATTCAAAATATGTAACGTTACATGGCGTTACTTCCTCCCCTGATTAATATGGTTAAAAGCTGGCAATACTTTACTTTGATTTATTTACAATAATAAAATCTTGATTTTGTAGCTTGACTTTTCTAATTCCAACTAAAATGTCATCTCTAAAAATTTGAAAATTAACATATTATAAAGTACAATGATTTTTTGAGTTTAATCCTCTACTAACGTAAGAGGAACAGGTATTTAAAAATTTTTGAAAAAACTGTGAACTTAGAAATTTTGTCTGTAATAATAGTTCTTGCGATAAATGATTTTGATAACTATTTGTCATAGGCTGTTATCCTTACTGTAAAAAAGATCCCTTCATTCTTAATGACTGCCCTAGTATTTACTTTGCTGGAAATCAACCAAAGTTCCAATCAAAATTTATTGAAGGTATGTGTTTCATGTTGACTTCCGAGAGCTACCAGGTTTTTTTAATGATTTGTCATCTTATATACTGAATTTTACAGATAGTGTCTTGAATAAGGGCCAATGGTATAATAATAATATAATATAATAATAATGATAATAATAATAATAATATAATATAATAATAATGATAATAATAAAAAGAATAGTAATAAAAAAAGTAAGGCAATTTCAATACCGATGCTTTAAAAAATTATCAATTTTCAAGACTTTCTCTATAATAAAATTTGAAAACAAGCATTTTTTTTCTCTTCGGGAGAAAATTTTGGTTCTCCAAAATGCTGCTTAAGTTATGGCAACATGGTCTCACCAATATCTATTTTGTTTTTGTTTTAATTTTGTATTCTAGACCAGTATCAATTTTCCGAAAATAAAAAAGCTTGTACAATTTTAGATTGCAATAATTTATTGTGAAATAAAAGATCGGTATAAATACATAACATTTTTTTTTGAAAAATTTATATTTATTACCTTAAGTATGCAACAGTAGCTTTCATATCAACTCTTGAGACTGCCATTGCAAAAAAAGAAAAAAAAAATTGTAGCTTACTTTCCTGAAATTTCAAAATTTAATGTCAACTCTTTGCATTATCCCTAAACATGTTAAAGTGACTTTCAAAGGATTTTTTTCGATCTTTGATGTAATCAGATCGGCTCTTTGCTGAAAAGAACTCAGGATGATGCGATCATCAGGATGGTACAATCAAATATTATTTTATACAAGAAAATTTTGAGTAATTTATTTAGAATACAATATAGTAGTTGGCATATTGCTAAATACATGATGCATATGAGCAATATGGTGTAAAGGTTGTTTTAATATCAAATATAAAAACAAATTAACGAAAAATTCGGATTATGTCAGATTATCACCTATAGTTATACCGATCATCTGACAAAAAAGTGACCTAAAGTAAATTAACTACTTATGCAGCAAAAAGTTTGTAAACACATTTAAATAAAAACTAGACAAATAATAAATGTACAAAAAGTGCGAGGAAACTATATAACTAATGTAGTAAATAGCAAATTTAAAACTTATATCAAACTTTTTAGAATTGTAAAATCAGTTAAAAATTTTGCTTAACCATCGCAGCATAATGAGAAATTATTTTCGTTTAACATACTCATGTGGCAATTTTATGAATCAATCTTAATGTAATTATGATAAAGCTTCACTTTTAGAAATCAATTTTTTTTTTTGATAAAATCTTAAGAAAGTATTTCGTTTCACCCTTTTTTTTTTTACATTATGTCTTTTTTTTGGTCAATCAGAATATCTAATCTATCTATATATCTATCTAATCACTTTATTTGTCCAAGATTTGCTAAGTCAAAAATTCAAAAAAAATTTTGGAATGAATTATAAATATCACAAAAGTTGATTAATTCAGTAATAAAATTATTGATTAAACTTTATTTTTAGATGGCAATCAAAAAATACTTCTTGTTAATGTTCCTACGTTTAAGTCATCAGCTACAGCTGTTTTTGTAAATTTACGTGATTTATCGACTTTTCCCATAATGCTTACCACCATGCTGGAGGATGATCTGTGATAACGGTTATTCTTGTGCGATTATTTTTTTTTTGTAAATATTTTGTCGTACTTAAAATAATAAATCTATAAACTATTTATTATAACTCATTATTTCATTCTTCATTTTCCTTAGAATGTTACAACTATTTTCATTAAAAGGATATTTTAAAATCTAGCTGGCTTTGTTACTTATATATTATTGGGCCGATGAAGCTTCTGTTAAGTTCTTATTATTTTGTTAGTTGTTTGATTGTTAGGGTGCACTTAGTTTTTTATTTGGAGGGGAGAGGGCAGGGCTTATTGGGTGAATGGTATTGTATAGTACTTCTATAAAATTTAACCCACTAATAAAATGACTTTGGCTAAGTTAGCAGTTTCATCCAAGAACGTGTCTTTATTGGGAAGATTAGTAAAATTATTTGGATTAAATTTGGAGTAAATGTAAAAATTAGAATTTGATGCATTACTAACATTTTTGTTAATAAATTGTTATTATGTATTAATTACGATTAGATGCTCTCTGATTATCTATAATAATTCATATACTATCACAAGATCTGTATATGAACAGATGTATAAGTAAATAAGCAAGCAAGAAGTCTAGCTGGTAAGTTATTTACTCGAAATTCAACCTGCATGAAGCTTTATCCAAGTAAAACAAAATAAGGTGGTATAAAATCATAATCCTCTTATGTCCTGAAATAATTGTTGTGGTTTTACAAAACCATTTTTTTTTTCTTTTTTTGTATATAAAAATGAAATTTGATGGAGTTCAGTTCTAATATTTATTTTCGTAATTTTCCAGCCAAAAGTAATTTTCATGTCACTTAACTGTTAATTTTGATTTTTTTTTCATTACTATGCCTAGATTTTTATAAGAAGTAATATTTCATTTTTCTTGAAGACATAGTGAAAATTATTTCTAAAATGTTGTTAAAGTTTTTAATGTATTCAAAGAACATTTTTTTTTTTTATGTTGGAGTTATTTTTATTTCTCCTTTATTTCCTAAACATTGCTTGAAAGGAAAGTTTTCGTTTTGAATATATTTGTGGACTTTCAACATATCTTGTTTTCTCCCTTGTTATTACAATTTAAACCATAACAATAAATGGAACTCGAGCCAATACATTAAGTTCGTGTGTTCTACAGTATGATAATTATATATTTCTATTCGGTTACAAGTGTTTTATTTTTGGCAGCATTTTGGAAAGATATTCATGATAATCACCGTTAAAAATTTTATAAAAAAATTGTAACTGCGGCAACTATTTGTGTCAGAAAGGCTGTAATTTTAGAAATACAAACCATGACAGTTTCTGCTAGGTGATGAAACTATATTTCTCATAATGTATCTTTGGCCTTAAGATTACATTTCAATCTCATTTTACCAAAACAATATCAAAAATTTACGTAAAATTTATAACTCTTGGGATTATGATTCAAAATATTTAAATTTCTTATAATGAAAAAATGCTGTGCTTGTGTCTGTTTTGAATTTTTTTTTTTTTTTTTTCCTTTAATTAACATTGCAATAATATTACATCTAAACGACAGGTTTAAGCCTATTTCTTGACAATTTAAGGTAACTTAGGTGTTTTCTTTTAACTCTTATTGGCTGCTTATTTCTCTTATTTCTCAATATGCTTTTAAAGAAAAACATAAACTCCTTGCATGTATTAAAAATAGTTCTGAGGCTCACCTATTCAATGTATTTATTTTGTAGTAAAAAAACAAATGTCTGCTGCATTCCCTGATGTAACTTTGAAAAATCCAAGCGTATCTCCTATGCTTGCAGATGCAGTCAATCAGAGTTTAGTTCATTTCACAAAAGTACATAAAATAATGATTGAGCTTACCACACGTATATCTGCAATCCAAAATGACACCGCTATGGCTATGATATCAACAATAGATACATTTAACAAAAAATTATCGGACGTTAGTAAGGACAAATTTCGTGGCCAAAATGAGTCATATATAAGGTTTATTAAACGTGTAATTGAGCAAATAGAAAATCAAGCAAAAGTTATTCAAACTCTTGGAAGCAGTTTTAACGATTGTGTAGTGAACCCATTGCAGGACGTTGTTGAAAAAAAAAAAGAAATTTGGAGAACATGCTTTCATTATGCCGATTCATTTCAACAGCAAATTCAAAAGAAAGAATTAGATCTTGTGAAAAGATTTAAAGATTATTCTGAAGCAGCTGCTAAGTTTAAATCTCCGGAGAATAAGAAGCATCAGCTGATCTGCCATAATTCACATAACACCTATCTGCTTCGCCTGTCATCAGTCAACAGCATTAATAAGCTTATGTACACACATGTTCTTCCACATGTTCTGTATAGTATCGAGCAAAATCAAAGCGAGTTGAACGATTCTTTGCGGCATCATAGCAAATATATGTTTTCTATACAAAAAGAAGCAGTGAAAAAGATTTTGAAATCGATAGATAAGATCGATCATGCAACTGCTAAAATTGATTTAACTGCTGATCTTAATAAGTTTGTTAAAAGTTTTAAAGCTAAAGATAAGGTTCCCCCTAGGCATGATTTCATAGCTCCAGGAAACGAAGGAGGGCGTAGAATGAGTATTGTGAGTGCTAATTTAGAAGAGGTATTTATCATAAATAAATGCACACAGCCAAACTTACAACGACGACTGGCATCGTTGCAGTACCAAACAAGCGAACTTGTTAATTCTATTTCTACACTGCGTTCTTCTAATGGAGATGAAAATGATGACATTCTTAAAAAATCTGATGATTCAGCATTAAACGATTTAATTGAATTGCTATACATATGCGATAAGGAAGCAAATTTAAATGTTTTGCTTAAGCAAATGGAATTATATACACCCGATGTTTTAAATTTCTTGGGACCGATACCTGAAAATCTCATGCAAGAAAGATTGCATTCACAGACTTCTCCTCCTCCAGATAATACCTCAGTTGTTGATGGTCAGCAGCCACACGAATTTGTTGAGCCAAAATTATTTAAGCCAATGACCTGTAATTATTGTAGTAAGCTAATTATAGGTAGAGGCTTTGTTTGTAAAGCTTGTAAAATGAGTGTGCACAAGAAATGTGCATTTAATGTGCCATTTTGTGGAGGCACACTGATAAAAACACCAAAGGTGGATAGTTCTTCTGGAAGCAATGTTCAGCAAATATGTGAAGATTCAATTGTTTACGATTTAATTGATCTTGATGATGATTTTTATGATGATGATGAATTTGATGACGGACTGTCAGATGAAGACAATGATTTATTAAGCTTTTCGCAACCTGTGTTAGTTCCAACACCTTCTCCTCATATTAAGAAAAAAACTGCTTATAATAACAGTATACCAGTAAATAAGATGCCGCCTTTACCAAAACCTCCTCTGTCTAAATCGTCCTCTAAGCCAAAAATTTCTAAGAAGCCATCTTTACCGAAGAAGCCTTTGCCTAAAAAATGCTATTGTGTTAGTTTGTATGACTTCCACGGTGCAGAAGAAACAGATCTATCTTTCACGGTTGGTAGAAAAATTGAAATATTAAATCAAAGCGACAGTCAATGGTGGGAGGGGAAGTTAGATAACTTTGTTGGATATTTTCCATGTCAATATGTTATGGTTTTAAATGAAAACGATAAAATATACCGTAGTATGTATGATTTCAAGCCTGAAAGCGATATTGAACTTGCAGTTTGTGAGGGACAGATTGTTACTTTGGTTGAAAAAGAAGGTGATGATTGGTTAAAAGTTCGTACTTTAGAAGGTCATGGTTTAGTGCCTACTTCATATTTAGAGAGAATTATGTAACTTAGTTTAGTTTTCTAATTTTATCATAGTACAATTGATTTTTTCTCAAAGTAGATGTATAAAGGAAATATTTTTATGCCAGCTCTTAAATTTTTGAAAAGTGTTACTATGACAAAATTTTTTAGACCTTGCATAACGTCATGTTCATGAAATGTATAATGATAGTCTGAGAAACTCAATCTTTTGTATAAAGTAAAGAAAAATAAATATAATAAATAATATTTGATTTAATTTTTTTTTCACACACAGGGTGAAGTTAATGTTTTACTGATTGATAAATTCATGAAAATCTTTTTTGAAAATAATAGGGCATGTAAAAATTGTGGATGGGATTTTCTATATCGTTATTTTATGCCAGTTTATACTGACTTACCACGTATCAGATAAATGAGCTAATCAAAGACTTCTTTAAAAATGTTTTCTACTATAACCATTTTTCTGCTTATAACCAGATTACTTATATATTTCATAATAAATGATACTTAAAAAAGCAACAACTTTACTTCCTTATTTTGTTTATCGTTTTATGCTATTAAATTTTTCATTCCATGTAAAAATTAGGTGTTGAACAGATATCTAAAGTTTGGTTGTTTACGTTTTGTTTCTTTCGTTGTTGTTGCTTGTGTTGTGTTTTGTTCATTTTTTTGCTGCATTGATTTCTTATTTCTTAAAAAGTTTAGCTGATTCAACAATTAAGTTGAATTTCTAGGTAATACCACCAGATTTTAAATCTCAACTTCATAGATATGGTTTTTTTAGTTCGTAAATTTTTATATTAACTTTGTTGTAAAAATATATTTGATGACATTTTATTCCATATAATAGCTTCTCGTGTGTGGTCTTTTATAGAAATATGCTATGTTGACTATTTTTAAAATATTTTGAGTTTACATTAATGTTCGTTGTTTGAATCTTTTTATTTGGTACGCAAAATTTAGCTATTGAAGAAGAAATTTAACTAATAATAAAGTTTTTTTTTTTTTAATTTTTTTTTGAGTTTTTTTTTGTTTGGACAAGAATGACTAGATTTCTTTTAAAATCTATATATTTCATATAAAATAAAGACTGAGAGAAAATTTTTATGTTTTCAAAAAAACGAAGTTCTGCATTCAAATTTCACTGAAAAAATGAATATGTCTTTGATAATGAAGTTATAGGTTGTTATCAAAGTCTGCTTATTTTCTCTTTATATTGTCCTATTCCCCCTATACTTTACTAGTGAATTTCATAAAATGCAGAGTAGCTCTGGCGATTCTGTCTCGGAAAATAATGAAATATATGGTTTTTCTGGCCTTTTCATATTGTTGATTCCATGAGAGATAGGTTTGTTTCAGCCATTATATATTGATTTCATGAAGCATGGGCTTATTTTTTTTTTTTTTTTTTTTTTTTTGATTTTTGATTTTTTATTTTGTATAAAGTATAAGTAAGGCGGACAGGGCTATATATATCTAAAAATTATTTACTTAGATATCCTTATAACTTGAACAGGATAATCATTAACCAGAAATAAATTATAAATAGATTAACAACATTTACTGAAAGTTTACTTTAAATTTTTGTTTGTTGATTATAAATACGTTTTTATAATCTTATTGAGAGGCATATTTTGTTGTTTACTACACTGTAGGCTAAGATAAAAGTGTGTTTATTTTACTTAAAGAATAATTTGTTAATGAAAAATTAAAACATCTTTTTTCTTTAGTAAAACCACAAGAATAAATCTAATTATATTTTATCCTTATATATGCCCCTCCTCTCTATTAATATTTGTGTCATAATAACATAACTTGCCTTAAAAGGTCAACTCGCATAACCTCTAATATAAAAAGGAAGGGGGTTATTTAACAAATTAATTGTATTTTAAGCCTAATAAATAATTATGACTCCCTAACCACTTAGTTTGAGTCATAACTTTATAATTACCTTTACCATAATTAATGTGTATCCAAGGTTATGACAAAAGACATTTAAACCACAAATATACAGCTTACAGATATTAAGAACACTACTTAAAAAAGTTTTTTTGTTTGTGACAAATTTTTACATCGCATTTTGGTGAATTTTTGTTAACAATGAAGTAAAAAGATCCGTTATTAAGAAGGAGATGGGTGTCGTATTCAGAAATTTATTTTTTCCTGCCAATAAAAATGAACATTATCTTTTGTACATAAGGCTGGCTGGATTTCTACATGACTAATAAGTTTAAACATATGCAATTCAAATACTCAAAGAAAAGGTAATTTAAAGAGATTAATAGGAAATTAAGTAAAATGGTGTCTATGAATATGCTGTTCATTTGGAGAAATTTAGACAATTAGAATTCCTCGTTTTATATCTAAAAAAAAAACGTTCTTCACAAACTAATGTTAAGATTTTAATAATTTTCTGTAGTTATATTGTAATATTTCTGAAAATAGGAAAACTCATAAGAATTGGTTTTATAACTTTGTCCCTTAGAATTTGCTTTAATTCCCACAGCTGTCTTGTTTCAATTTTTTAGAATCTCTGTTTTTACTTTACCTAACTATTTATTGTTTTAACTGCGAATTAAGTAAATGACAATGAAACCTGCTACAGCTTGCCAGTATGCATATGAAGGAAAAATACAAGAGCTGTTAAAAGCTTTGAATGAGAACAGAGATTATGCCACAGCTACAGATCAGGTTTTATTTATTAGAACATACATAAGAACCTTATTTTATAACTAAAAACATCTAAAAACAAAGATAAACTAGTTTTTTTTTTTTGGTATCTTTACTGACCCATTAAGTAAAAGATATTTTGTGTGTAATAACAAATTTATTATATAAATACAACTTATCGCTTTTCACTGTTGAAAATTAAATACCACTAGGGTTTATATAGTTCTATTTATCCAATTTTGGACCCACAAAGAAAAAAGGTCCTATGGATTTTCATGTCCTTCTGTCTAACTTTTTTTGCAGGCGGTTACATAATCATGTGTAGGTGGTGTGACAGAGCCTGATTTAAAAAAATAAATACTCGTTTGGTTAAATAGCCCTAAAATAACTGGATATTAACAAATATCTTTCAAATTTTTTGTATGATGTTAGTGGGAATGATTTTTTTAAAATTTTACCTAATGGTGTCTCTGGAAAAACCTCATCAAATTATGGGCCAAAAAGAGTCTTGATAAATTAGAATGCTTGATTTTTCAAAAATTTATATCTCTGGAACTGCTTGTCCAATTTTTATAGAAAAAAAAATTATGATTACTTTATCAGATTAGCAGATTACAATGATTGTGTTATTGATGATTTGCGAGTATGCATGCCCAAATGGCTTAAACGACCCAAAGAAAAAGATTTTGGTTATAACAAAAATCTTTTTACGTGATGTTAGTGGAGGTAGCACCAAACTGCACAAATTGCTTGTCTAGATAAATTTCAATCATCAATTTATGCCACAAAATATTTTTGACTAATCAGAACGCTAAATTTTTCAAAAAATTATACAATTTTTTTGGATGATAATTTAATACCATAAAAGGTAATCATTAATGGTGTTGTTGTTGATTAGTTTGCCCATGGCTACGCCTGCATTTAAAAAAATTTTGGTGATAAAAGGTTTAAAAGTTGTTTTGGAAAACAGATCAGCAATCTTTTTTTTTTTTTTTTTAAACATGCATGAACTTGAAAGTCTATTGACGGCATCTTTTGGTAGTCCCATATTTTGGTACTGTACCAGATTTTAATCAATTTTGAAACTTTCAACGGATTTCTCAAAAATTAATCTTTGGTCCAAGGCCTAAATGTATCAAATTTAACTTTCGTAATATCTTTAGCTGCATATTTTTAAGGCAGATTTGCATGCACTTTGTGAAATCATTCACTAGTTTAAACTTTTTTTTCCATTTTAATATTTATTTTAGTAAAAAACTCCAGAACCCAGAAAGTGTAACAAAGCGCAAACTGAAATTTTTTATTACATGTGTATGATTTTTTGGCCAGCCTAATGTGATTGACCCTAACATAATATCTGTTTCTGCTATTATATTTGTTTTCACTATTAAAACATTTTTTTTTTATCTGTTTTTTCCCTATCTTGAATAGGTTTCCAATTATAATAATATAATTTTGAAATAATAAAAACATAATTGAAAACCTTTGGCGTGTGCATTTATTAAAATAACCTGTTAAAAAAGTGATTTTTTTTTTTTTTTTTTTTTTTTCAAATTTAAAGGATAATTTTTCATTAGCTCAAGAAAATTGTATTAATTATATAAAAATTGTAATAATAAAAGAAAATTAATTCTTACTGTTATTGTTGTTGTTATTTTCCAATGCTTGGAGATAAACAACTTCTGTCTGGTATTGTTTATTGTTGTTTATTGTACTGTATTGTTCAGAAAATCATGTAGTTATTAAACATTTTGATTTTTGTGAAATTTCAAAAGATTCCTGGTATGCAAGCAATTTTTTTTTATTCTAATGCTTTTGGCATAAATTTTGTAATTCTATTTTTATTTTTTTTTTTCATAAAATCTTTGTTTCTTTTAAAATTGAGTCAAAACATTTCATGTTTAATTTTGCTGGTCTTTTCTTATCTGAGAGCCGTAAATAATAAATAAATAAATAAATAATATAACTATTATAATAATATATATATTATAAATAATATATTTTTTTAAATGTGTTTTGAATATTTAGACATGCAATTTATTTTAATGTTTTTGCTTTGTCTTTTTTTTTTTCTGTAAAGAGAGTGTTGTAATTTTAGAACGAAAGGCAGCCATTGCATTGGGCATGTTCAGGAGGCCACCATGAAATAGTTGTACAGCTGGTTAATAAATTTAACGTTCCAATTGATGAACCTGATGATGTAAGTAGCAACAGCGTGTAAAAAATTTTCTTCTATGATAACTTTTATCATATATTAATGTATTTGTCTTTTGGGTATTAGGCACTATTGAAATTAAATCCATTGGGATATATAACCGAAGCCTGAGACTAGTCTTATAACCTTTTGAACAGTAATATTCTAATTATCAATATTGCAAATTTGTACACTCTTTTTTGCCTGTGTCACTTAATTTTCTCAGAGATTTTTCTGTCAACCAATTTGAAATTATACGTGATACCTTGGGGGCTTAAAAGGAAGTTTTCCTTTTTTATAGAGCTAAAATAAAATTTCATGTTTTTCAGAATTTCTCAATGTCAAGTAAAATATTTCTCAAAATTTTGGGTTAAGGTAAATTACAATAACGCATTACTTAATTTGCGAGGATAAAAAAAATTTTTAAGCATAGCTGGGACTTAATTCGAAAAACACAAAAAATGGATACTCAATTGTAATTGGCACCAAATAAACCTATTTCAATAGTTTTGAAACCAATTTCTTTTGGAATTTCATTTTAGCATTTTATTTGAAACTTTTTATTGAAACTGTAGCTAATAAAGGGAAAATATTGAAATAAAAACCTTGTTTGTATTTTTGTTGAGTATATATAAGCTCACAAGTTTGCAAACCTCTGTGCAATCAAAATACACTTAATATACATGTTCTATCTTTATGGTATTGGGCAATCCCATTTAGGATGTGAATAACATGACTACTTTGAAAGTAGAAACAAATACATAATTATTGTAAGGTGCCTTCTCCCTGAGTTAGAACATCCAAAAAATTGCTTCAAGCTATTAAGCAGCTAAAGGGAAGCCTTCTCTACCCACATTATGCAACAGAAAACCAGTGCCCTTGAATTCAGTATGCATTGGAAATAATGGAAAAATAATGTTGTGTTTTAGGTTAATAAAACAAACTAAAATCTTTATTTCTGTCTCCAAATCTACTAAATTTTTTTTTTTTTTTTTTTTTTTTTAATAAACAACTAATAAACTTTCATACACAACAGTACATATTTTCGAAAAAAAAAAATAAATAAATAAAAATAGCAACACAAGTGCTGAATTAAATAAATAAATAACTTCTGCACATGTCATAACAAGGATCAACGGGGGAAGTATTTTTTAAAGTTTGTTTTGACTGTGTTGTATATTGGTTTGTTTGTTTTCGGTTTGCCTATATATATATATATATATATACATAAATATGCATATGCATATACATACACATACATACATACACACAACATACACACACACATAT
>JAUZNK010057837.1:0-15203 GCA_035046665.1 Euphysa ruthae
ATATTTAACATGCTATAAAACAAATAAACTGAAGAATCGTCACTTGTATCAACTGAGAAATTGCTTGTCCACACAGAGCCGTTGTTTGAGGTTTTCACAAGCTCTTTGTTATCATTAAATGTAGCGCTTGGTAAATTTTCCTATTCTTCACTTAAATTCACTGATACCTCATTTAGCGTTTTCTGTGCTATTGCAATTCTGTATCAAAGAAACGAGAATTTTGTATATAATTTTTATATAGATTATAAAAGCTTTCCAATAATGGTAGAGAAACAACGTAAATTGTTTTTTGTGAGCTTTTTTTGTTCACTTCATAAATTTCTCTATTTGCTTTGCTTTAAAAATATCTAGTTGACTGTAAACTTCTTCCATTGTATTCGTAAACGAATCTATTTTATTTCTTCGGTGATAGAACCAGGATCTGTTGGAAGTGAAACAGATTTTTGCATTTATATTTTGAACAGCTTAGCTAGCACAAGTTCTTGATTTTTACCTTGTTTATTAAGGTGATAGTATGCCGTTGGAACCAAATTCTATGTTTTTGGGATTACAAAATTAATGAAAAAAAAAAAAAAGTGACTTGACCGGTCACTTTTCAGTTCGCCGGACCAAAAGATTGTCAAATACGCTGCGGTAAGTAACTCTGGGACGGTCAATGCAATTGCATTGATTTATTACAATTAGACATATTTTTTTTACTCTTTGTACTTTTTGTGTTCTAAACATATTGTTGCACTTGCTCGATTGAGGGTATTTAATAAGACTAAAAATTTCTATTTTATCGCAAAAAATGGCGCTATTCGTTTCTTCGTTTCATGTCGAAAAATGCAAAATCAGCAAAATAAATTGGGACTTGAAACTGAAAAGCATATAACAATTATATTTCTAATTTTTTAGGGTAGGACAGTTTCCTAAAAATTAAAACAGTCGCATGCGAAAAAATCAAAATCACTGGGGGAGCTGAGCTCTTGCAGCACAAAAAAAAAATTTATAATGGGCAGATCTGGATAAAAGTTTTGGCTTTGGAGAAATATTTTATAAAATTTAAAACTTTTTCGCAGGCCACCAGTCAGTCATACAATGAAAAAATTGTCCTGAAAATTTCATTTTATTTCACAAAGTATTTCAGAAGTCGTGATGCGCAGCGTTTTGACAATCATGATTTTGAGAAAAAGTCTGTTAAAAAGTAACATAACACAAAAAATAGTATAAATTAACATATAAATAAAATATAAATAAGATATGAATTAAATTAGAGCAAAATCTTTGTTTCTTATCATTTTATTTTTAAACTAACAAGTGAAAACCATGGTTGTGATAATGAAAAAAATATTAAAAGAATTAAACTTGGTCCGGAACCTGTTTTTTTTGGTCAGAGGAACATTCTAATATGTCTAAATGCTACGATACTTTTTGAAGGAACTGTTACAGCTGTTAATTTGAAATTTAAGCTGTAATCTTTTTATTATGAATATGCACTGGTTGTAGCAAATTTAAGCCAATAGTATAAAGAGGTGGCATATGGAATCATTTTTAGTAAACTAATCAACAGTGGTACAGTCAGTCCTAAATAAGTAAATGAACATTACCCCAAACGACAATCGACCAAATTGTTCTCAAATAAAATGTCGCAGCGTCTGATAAAACCCCAAATCGAGAAAAAACGCTTTGAAAAGTAAGTTTTTATCATATAAAATAACCATAAATTTAAAAGTGGTTAGTAAATAAGTGATTTTCTTTGTAACAAAGTTACAACAAAATTTTTGATATCGACAACAGCAAGTTTTGAATGTCAAATGATTAAATTAAAAAAATTATAAATTAAAAAATTATATTATGTGATTTCCAAAAAGGTTTCATTCGTCTCAATAGGTACGGTTCAATAGACTATTTCAAATTTCATCAGTTTTCCTGTCAATATCTGTTAAACCATTTGATATGAAAGCGGAGACAAAAGTGAGTGTGTGTAGGGGGTAAAATTTGCCTTGTCGCGTTGTAACTCAACCAGAAAAATCAAAATTACCTAAAATTAAAAAGTGTGCCAAAATAATTTGAAAATTTCAAATTGAAAACGAGAAGTTCTCTTTAAAACTTAGTAAAAAAGATAAAATAACAAATGAAAAATATTCAAGTTATAATAGCCATAGTTAAAAAATCTATCGCATATTTAAAAAAGATTCAGGCTCTGGTTTATCATATCTGTTTTGAAAAAAATAATCAATAAATTGTAACTCGGAGCTCTTTGAGGACACCAAATGCAACAAAATAAATAGCATATTACCAAACCAGTTAGTTGTTATTTCTGTACCCTTAACATATATGTACAAATTAAAATAAATCACTTTTTTTAGATATAAAAGTGAAAGAAAAACCCATACTAACAGTTAGTAAATCAGTACACTGCGTATGAAGGCCACCTACGACATCCACTTTTGAATTTAGAAAAAAATGAAATTAGATTCCAAGCCCGCACTCTCCCGCTTTGGTTAAAAAGAATATATTTAAACCCCCTGAAATTCCCAATACTGTCTCTATTTGAAAATATTTTTTTACCGTTGGATATTTTTCAGGAGTGCGGACCTTGCAATTAATACCAGTATTATTAGTATTTATATCTCTAATTGTATATATCTAATAATATCAATCCAAGTATGAATTTTCCTGATATTTCCAAATAAAACATGACCTCAAAGAAGATTTATAATAAAGACGCAGAAACGTGCTCTAAAATTATGAAAATTTAAAGAAAATAACTAAAACTATCCACCACCATACATCAGCAAATACCATCTGTTTCGCAGGGAAATGTTTCCGATGTAGTTTTCAATCAACCGTGGACTTTCGCTCCATTATATTTACACGCAATTGTCACCTTTATCGAAAAATTCAATTGAGTATTTACCAGACGGGATATTAAACTTCTCAAGCAACTTCAAACTGTTATAGTTCTAATATATTTGTCATATATGTTTTGAGTAAATGGTGGGGGCATACCCATTAGTGACGTAAGCTTTTTGATACCGGCATGACCCAGTCCCAAATAAAACATCGCGTAAACTAATCGTTTGTTAATATCAAAACCTCTTCCAATTTTTCTTAGATGTACACAATTTTGTAATAGAATTGCATATTGTACATTTTAGTTCCAAAAATACAACAAGTTCTTGTCGTTTATTCAAAATATAAATCCGATAAAACAAGGGATTTCCTGTGACATTCAGGGCAAAAAAATATCAAAAAGTTCAACAGTGTCCACAATTCTATAATCAGATATTGTAGAATATTTTTTTGGTGATGAAGCATCGATTTCTTGATATTGAAGTATTTATTACGTCAGAAGGATTTTCAGTGACACACCAACCACGCTATATAAATTTACAAGTTATGTGTCTTAAAATAATTTTGTTTTCCGACGGTTTGTCTTCTGAATACTTATTTTGTAACAATTTTTCCAAGAAAAAATGTTATCTAACTTGATCTATTGTAAGAGCCTGTGAATTTAGGTTACCAGTCTTAAATATTTTTAAGTTTTCCAAAAAAAATAAAGTCGCTTTTTCGGTGTCACAGATATTTTAGCTTTTATTTGCTTCACCTTCCAGTTGTTTTCTTTTCTGACTGATCTTTATTAAATTTACATAATATATATAACTACGGCCCTAGAGTTTACTGGATTAATCGCTTAACCTTTCGGGTAAGTATACAATTTTCAATGGGCTGTATATAATCCTGATTTAGAACAGAAAAATTGAAACATTTTATTTTACTAATTGAAATGGATTTTTAAATGAATTGGTGTTTATAATTTCCGGAATTCGTGAAATTTATGTATCAAGGAAGACTTCATTTTATCGAAAATTATGAATATTTAGTACTTTACAGAAACTCAGATTTCCTATATTTACTCAAAAAGGCAATCGCTCGTTGGCTGGATATGATTGGATATACTAATTTCAAGTAGTTTTTTTAAAAATCTAATCAATGTCTTTCTGAAAAACTGCAATCTTATATTATATATAAGGTTGTATGACGTTGAAACTCCCGGTAGTGATACCGTCATTAAAAATAAAAACTGGGGAGTGAACCGCAATAAAGTTGACAACTCTTGAGTGGATTTGATTTGTAGGTCCATTAGTATGTTGCAAATAACGAACAGGATTTAAACCACCAGTTGTTTCAAATTCTTTTTGAATATCAAGCTCATCTAAATCGGTTAAATTAATTGGAAACCTCCTTTTCCTTGCTCTTAGCAAGTGAGAGTTCCTTTCCTTAACAGGAGTCTTTTGTATTTAAAATTGCTGCCGATTACATGGTCCGGCTACCGTGTTTGTCGCTAAGTCCTTCATTTCGTGGCGTTTTTAGGTGTCCTCAACTATTTCCGTATCTTGTATGTAGTTTTGTGGGGTTCATACAATGACTATATTATTCATCAAGTCAGTTAAAACTGCACCTTTACACTTTCGAAGTGATCTCTTATCACAAATCAATCTTATTTTTTCGGAATTTTCTTGCTGTTTTTTTGTAAAAGAAGCCATCAAATAACAGGTTTTCTTTCCCTTTCGTAGATTTGACGATTTCAGCGATTTTCTGACAAGTAAAAAAGAAATACAAGACAATAAATATCGATTTCAGAGCTAATTCAACTATTTTGAAAAAGTGACAAAAACTAAGAGTAGAAATAGCTGCACAAATTTTTTTATAAGAACACGTAAATTTCAGCTGAAGCTGGATGTGCTTACGAAATTTTTTTGATTTTAAGCTCAACTAAATTTTATTAAGCACGTCTTAGTAAAACTTGAGTTAAAAAATTGCATTTTTTTTTTTTTTTTTTTTAATTATCACTCGTTGTGTATGCATGAGAAGGTTTTTTGAATAAAAATACAAACTTTTATTTATTTAGTTACTTCTTTTTAAACTTATTCTTTACATTTTTAATTTAATATATCAGAGAATGTTAAAGATTTCTAATTACAAAATGAAACTCTTATTGAAAATTTGATTATAACGTGACGAATGTTATATAAAGCCTGTTTTTGTGAAAGAAATGAGATATCATGAGCCTGAACCTTGTTATTTAAAGTCAACACCATTATATATCTAGATCTTCGATGAGATTATTTGGTATTGAAAAATGTACTTTTTGTCAAGATGACACTTCGAAGACCATACATGAGTGTATTCAGGATTTAAAAGACATAGAACTAAAGTAAATATATCAAGATAGTCCAACTAATTTAGGGACATACACAGTACGGTTCGAGAAAGCATGTGATTTGAGGACCGGAGGTATAAATTATCACAATAAATGCTGGGCAAAAATTATTCGTAACTGAAATCCAGATTTTTCGATGACGACTCTAGATCCAGAAATTTTGAATTTTGCTGAGGTAAACTTTATATTTGTGTGTATTTCCTGAATTTCTCCACCCTTTATCACAGAGGTATGATGACAAATATATTAACAATCTAACATATAGCGGTCAATGCACATTGTACTTCTTAAGGAAATAATCGAAAATGTTGAAAGTGAAATCTATGCTCCACAGTACGTCCATATATCCTACATTTAATCTCTAGTTATGGTCGAAGTTATATGTGAAATCAAAGAGGCATTGAGAGAATCTAAGATTTATACCGTCCGAAATATTATTGAAATATACCAGGTAAGTTATTTTCCTAAATGTGTCCTAATCTTTTGGCCGAAAGTGTAACTTAAAAATTATACATTCAAAAATTTATCAAGCAGGGAGACAATAAACAAGGGTTGAACGCTATGTCGGATTGTGAGGTGGGGCGAAGTGTGTCTGCTTTGTAATATGCTTTTATAACAGTAATGTACCATTTCATTCGAAAGAATATCGTACGTATAATTTTTTATCCAATATGAATAAACTGGGTGGAGAATAGGCGTTGAATAATAAAACAGGGCGGTGATGTTAAGGGGGTTTCCCCCTTAATAACTCTATGGCAGTTTGAATACTATTGGAAAAGTTCTTGACAGTCATTCCTAACTTAACAGGTCACTCATAGACTAGCTAAATTACAATCCAGACATAATTAGAGGCATTTTAAAATCTAATTGAAAGATAAAATTATCACTGAACACTTAAAATTTTAAATCATTAATCAGAAACTATTTCCTACTACTGATATAAAACATCTAGGGGTCACGATTGGTAATGAATTAAGTTTTATTCCATATTTAAATGAGTTGAACTTACAGCTTAGTAGGGCCAGTAAGTAGAAACTTACAGCTTAGTAGGGCCAGTAAGTAGAACGCTTGTTAAAGTACGTTATTACTTTTCAATGAGACTCTGTGTATTATATACAGGTCGATTTTCGAATCACATCTATGATATTAGTATTGCAGAACAAGGTTATGAGAATTATTCACTTCACTTCCATACTAATACAGATTTTGTTTTTTAAATTTCTAATTTACTAAAATTCAAAGATTTGATATATTTACAGAATTGTTTATTTGCCCGGGATCTCGTGCACTCAAACCTGTCTCTAATCCTTAACAACCTTATTAAATGTAACGAATATATCCGTGAACACAATTTCAGATCTGTATCAGTCATGATGTATGAAAATTAATATATGTAATACATGGGGATGATATGCCTTCTAACATTAAACCTAATGTCGTTAACTCTATGTATATATACATCTTTTCATCGAACTGGTCAATCTAAAACTCCCATTTGGGCTGCAGCAACAATGGATAACGGAATTTTTTTGTGATAGATGTTATATTTAACGTGGGGAACCAACAAATTGCCGAGACAACATTTACAGATGGCTTTATGTTACCGCTCAACCACAATTACTCACCGCTATCCTAAGGTTTTCCAAACTAACACTTAAGACTTGGGTTGTTTTTATTTCGAACGATCCAGTTAGTAAAGTATGCAGATTTATGGTTTTAAAACGTTAAATGAAGGTTTTCATAATTCAAATTCAACAAGAAGTTCACTAAATTTAATTTAAATCGATAGATCATTTACGATGATAACAATGGTCGTTTTCCTTAAAGTATAATGAATTATCCCAAAACTATATTGAACCTTTAAAAATTCACATGCTTGTAAATTCAAACATCGTCAACATCTATTGCGTGTTTCAATAAACAATCAGAATAAATTGAATTCTACTTCATTAACTTTGTCGAGAATATAGAATGGTGGTTGCCAATCGTCGCATAGGTCTAAAATAATAAATTTGTTTCTCACCTTGATCTTGACAGATATTGAGCTGAAAATTATTCAAAGCTGTTTTTGAAGAAATTTCGATTAGTTCTCTTAAATGAACGCAAAGTAAAGTTTTTTTCTAAGATAGATTTTTTGATAAATAAGGTAACAGAAATGAAAATTTTGTTTCGAAATTTAACTTTTAAAACCGTTTCCACACAATTTGGGAAAGGAAAAAGCCTTGCAAATCATTTTTTTTTGAAAATGTTTCATAATATCTTGCCAACAGTTAGTTTTCTGTGATATGATACAGGGCGTAAAACAAAACTACTATTCGGTTAAAAATTGTTTATTTCCAGTTATATATATTTTTTATATTTTATAATAAATTTCACGTAAATTTAACTAAAATTTAAAAAATGTCATTTCCAATCATATATTAATATTCAACAAAAAACTTGACATATATGGAAACTAAAAAAAGAAAAGAAAGAAAACAAAACAAACATAAAAGATTGAAAACAACAATTTTTGATTCTTTGTTTCGTTTTGTATCCCCAACATTTTTGTTTGCTAATAAGTTATATTTGTTAATACTCGGCCCCGTTGCTAAAGCCGACAGTTTCAGACATATCTGGCGATAGACACGAGTCAGAAAATATTCTTTAGCAACGTGGAAAAAAAAAACTTTAGTGAAGGTCTTTCCAAGGACCCAATGTTAAAAAGCAAGTAATTTCGATAAATAAATAAATATAACTTGATAATCTTAATGTGATAATCACACCATCCAACATTTTTTAAATATAAACTTTTTACAATTCTCCTTTTTATTATATATATAATTCAATTAAAAACGATAAACCTAAATTTATAAACAAATAAACTTATAATAACAAAAATAACAAATACAAAATAATAACAAAAAAGATGTATTCCTCAAGAAATTACAAAGCAAACTATGATGGAAAGTTAAAGCTATATAAAAAACAATTGAAAAACAACGAAGAAAGTTTTTTATTGCGCAATAATCTCAAACATTTTTCTTGATATTTAAGTTTTTAAAGTTTCAGGTGTAATGGAGACCATGCCTTATTTTTAGGAATTTCCTGTAGGTAGAATTCCCTTGGAGTTGATTTTTTTGCAAGAATTGCCATTCCGGAAACTTTCTTTAAAGCGCATTAAATCAAAAACAACTATAAGCTTGTATCTAAAGGCAAATTTAGTATTAAAAACATTCTTACTAAATATTATTGGTAAATTTGAAAATAAAAACTGATTGAGATCGCAAAGAGTGAAAACAATGTTAACCTATAAGCCAAAACATTTCAAAACAAAAATTATACACACATATCAAAAATATAGGAAGTATCTGAACAAAAAGTTTAAAAAAATTTTAAAAGAATAAACAGTAAATTAAAAAAAAATACATACATTCGTACATACATACATAAGTTCTTTCGATAACAAAAATCTCGAACAAGAAACAAAAATTACTTTTATAGTATTTAAATTTTTGTAGTATTTTGACAAAATGATAATAAGTAAAAATATCTAAAATATAATCTATACACAATGTACTCCAATACTAAACTTTAGTAAATTCCTAAGAGGGTTATTTGTAATATCAACCTGGTTGGTCCAATAGTGAATTTGATTGCACTCTGCATGCAGATTATAGGTTAAGAAGTCTTTATAATAAATCTAATATTAAAATTCTTACAGGAATTTATTTATTAAATAAAACTAGCAACTAAAACAAGAGACTAAAACTGCTGGCTAAAACTATAGAAATTTTTTACATTTGTATAACAATGAATAATAGTTATTTTTTTTGGATGAGGAACACGTATATACGAATATCAACGAGCGGTGGTCTTTCTACCCATTCCATAACAAGAGTTAACAGTCGACATATATTATCATTACTGACTGCTATATTAGAAATATCGAAGCGATATTCAGCATACGAGGTAAACATTCGGTATTTTTCGTTTTCCTTGTAGTTACTGTGTTGAGTGAATTGATGGTTCGGAAAAATGATCTTTTCTACATAGTTTTTGATTTGTGGTTGTGAGTTGTCGAGGATGAGGAAACACGAACCAGACGGTGCAGCATCAAATATAGCTTGGAAAGATTTGCGAGAACCTGATTGATTCTGTATCGCAGATATGAATTTGACAAAAGTGAATAGCTTAGACTGAAAATGAATAAATAATTGCTAGTGACTTATGGACCACTAGATAGATAAAAATAATAGATAAATTTTAAAATTTTTAACCAAATTTGACAAGTTACGGGGAGAGAGAAATATTGGCAGATTGCCACATGGGTGAAAAGATTTCCACTGTGGCTCTTTAACTTAAACTGGTGACTTCAGGCCTAAAATAAATGAATGGATAAGGTATGTTCGGGTTCAGTACCAAAAGAAAAAGAAAGAACAAATGCTTTTCAAGAAAATTTAAAAAACAGTGCTTCTAGGCATGAAATGTTAATCTTTTGGCATATTCCACTCAGGACTAAAAACGACATTTTATTTTTTTTATCTAAATATTCCAGTGTTTTGGCATCAAATCTTGAAAATTATGGAAATAATTGTTTTAAGAAACATTAGGATGGACGGAAAAGCATATATAAATTTATGGAAGAACATGGATAAATCAGTCCAAAAATTTTTTTTTTATAGACAAAAACCTTATACAAATAGACGCCGATGAGCTAAAAAATAGTAGTAATAGCAATGTAATTAGGAAGTTAAATGTTTTTATAACTTCAGAATTCCATCAATAATATGATTATCATTCCTTCAATAGTTTCAAAAAAAAAATCATTAGCTGCATATCAAAGCATAATAGTATCATTATATTATATTATGCCAAAACCCAATAAAATGTTGAAACTCAGTGACAAATGAACATTAGAATCCGACTTTACCATTAAAAAATATTCATAAAATTTATCCTCAGACTAAATTTTAGCTTTTTTTTTGAACTTTAGCATTTTTCCAGTTAAACTTTTCAAAACGACTAAAACATACTTTATTTACCATAATAAAAATTTAAGCACTAGCAGAACATTACTCAATGATGAGTAAAGCTATGAAGACCAAACGGGTGGAGAAGCCTACGTAAGGGAAACAGCCTACGAATAGACAAAACTATATATTGATTAACAGCAATTAATCAACTGGGGTCATACGAATAAAAAGATTGCCTCAATGGTCATGCAAAACTACATGTAAAATATTTGAAAAATTTAACTGATTGATTTTGTTAAAATTTTAAAAATCTTGATTTTTGTGGCACGCAAAATGATAAAACATGGGCATGCTCTGGCCCAAAAAACAAGATTTATTTGTGAAAACATCAATTATTAATTTTTCTAGCCTTTAAAAGTTTATATAATAACCTCAAACTTTTATATAAGTGGTTAGGAAAAGAATAAATAAATACCGATTTAAGATGATTGAAAATGGTCCCGATATCTTGTAAAAAGACTCAACTTCCTCAATAAACAGAATATACCTTTTTAATAGCTTCCAAATGTTCATTTTGTAATCGTTTCTGTATATCACAATGAAAAAAATCATAATCAATGGCTAAACCATGTTTGAGCACACTTCTCACATTGTGTGACCAGAATGCACAGTTATCAAATAAATGGTACTTTGCCTTATTAGGTAGGAATGGATTAAGACCAAGTACTTCGCTACCTGGACCACATCCAAAACAACTCACATGAAACCTACAACAGAAGAACTATTACATAGTTTGTTCAATGGTATCAAATAACAAGCAGAGGTCTCAAGTTAAACAATGCAACATGGCGTAACCAATGTGCATTACTACATTTAAGTGTTTCAACCTTGATAGGTCTTATTACTTACCTTGATACAAAACTGGTGGACAAATAATACATGCTTAAGGTAAAGAATTTACCCATAATCAAATGTCACATCATGTTCATTAAGTCTATGGGGAACAAAAGAATTAAGCCTATTTTATAGAGGTTCCTATTGCCAGGTTTAAAAGGGATAAAAGCCTTTAAGACCGGCTTGTTAGAACCAAAATTTCTGCGGGTAATGCTGTTGGAGAATGTAAACGATGTGGTGGAAAATGTTGTGAGGTTTGTTGGTTTGTAGTGATCAGTTGCACTTTTAAAGGTAAAGAGGGTGAAGATACGATTTGGAGTGGAGTTCTTAAGTGCAATTCTTCTAAGGTAGTATATTTATTTTAGTACAATGCAAAACCTGCAAAAAACAATATGTTGGTAGCACATGTCCTAAATTCAGGCATAGATTTAACAACAGTGTTGCCTGTTACAGGAAGCACAGTCTTAAGAAAATTGTTCTACAAATGTCTTTTCACAAATCATTTCAGCCAGAAAGACCAAAATGGCATGGAAGACTGGCAATTTAGTCTCTCATAGTAAGCAGGTTACCTCACTACTTTGTGTAGATGAGAGATGTTCTGGCAATATAGGCTTAATTCTTTTGTTCCCCCAATGAGCGTGATGTGACATTTAATTACGGGTAAATTTTTCTTCATTACCTTAAGTATGTATTATTTGTCAACCAGGTATATTTGCAATGAAATAAACTGTCAAAATTGTCAAAATTTGCAATTTAGTGAAAAAATATTTGGGTCCAATGCCAAAAAAACAATTTTGATATATATCCATTTAGATCAAAGATGCTCTCTACAGTCCTTAAACTCTATAAAAAATTATGTTTTGGGACCCTGGCATAGGAAAATAATTTTTGGTAAGTGACCATATGGGTGAAAGACGCCCTGCCCTCTATAGTTAATACGACCTAAAAATAATATCCTCTAACGATTTCTGTTTTCGGTTAAACAGATAGACATTATTTAATGATAAAATAATCAGTTTTTTTGTATTCCACAACCAAATTATGCATTCTAAGCATCAACATTTTCAAACAGATTTAAATTCAAATTTTACCTTTCAGAAGAGTTACATGCATCTGAGATGATGTCTAACAAGGGAATCAATCTTCCTTCACTAACAATGTCATAAACCATACTTGCATGAACTGGGGTATAAACTGCAGTGTATGCCCATCGACTTTCTGGGTCGTGAAAATTTGACAGACCACTTGATTGCAGTGAAAACATATGTGTTGTAAATTGCATCTTTTTCTGTAGAACATCATCCCAAATATCAACAGGAAGACTGGCTAGTTTCAATTCAAGTTTCGTTTTTGCTCGCAGATGGAGTATTTCGTCTTCAAGAACTTTAAGCAAAATTTCACAGACAAAGCCTATAAATGTCAGAGTATACCATTATCAACTAGTTTTAACATCTTTCAATTTCTTAGTTTTACAAAATAACAAAGAGGTGCATATTATTCTTCTCAAATCTGGCTGGAATAAAGGTTTGGTTAAAACCATAATATATAGCTAAATTTAATTATAATCAGGGAGGGGTAAAATTTAACAATAATTGTGGACATGGGTTTGAACATAGTCTATAGAAAAACATGTGGTCTGGAAGCCTATTGTTATGATCTATAAAAAAAAAAAACATTAATTTCATTTGACAAAAAGTGATGATAAGAATTTTAAAATGACTGGATCTTTTGTTTGATTTCATGGCTACGCTAAACAAGGTGTTTGAAGATGAATTTGATAGAGCTGTAGCTGAGGTCAGTAAAATAAAACCGCTGATATAAATGTTTAGAAGATTGTGTTGATAAATAACTACAGATCGTAAATAATGCTAAAACTATTATTTCAAAACAAAATTAGAACAAGTGAAACTGTTTAAAACTTGCCTTCTGACTTTCTTGTTTAAACAATTTTTTTTACTAATGCTTATAAGTGCTGTTTTTTCAATGGTAGAATTCTCCCCTGCCAAGCAGGAGACCAGGGTTCGATTCCCTGACAATGCAGTTTTTTTTACAAACTAAATTTATGTTATAAAACTGTTATTTTAAAAGAGCTGATTTAAAGACTTGGAGTAGTTTTATATAACTTTAATGCAAGGTTAATTAATGAGATTAAAAACCTTCTTTTTATAATTACTTAGCTTAATGAAAATCAAAAAATAAAACAAAAGAAATTAAGCTTGTAAAAAATTTTCTAGCCTTTCAGAAGAAAACGCAAAAACAGAAAGTAGCTAAACAAGTTTACATTTCAACTTCCCTGATGGCCTATTTTTCAACCTCCTTGACTTTTTCATATATGTTAAGTTAGGGGAGTAAGGGATGGTAATAAACTACAAACTTATTAACTCTATATCTTCAGGAGCAAAATATCTTTCACAAATATAAATATTTCCCTTTTTCAAACGTTTGTCAAAATCTCCATAATGAGTGATTGCACTCATGATGCTGTTTTTCCACTTTGTATAATACTCATTTGTTCTCATTGGTATTAAAAATAATGTAGTGTCTTTATAATTTAATGTTCTTGAAACATGACAACCAGGAAGAAAGCAGTTTGATCCACCCATAATAAAAGTTAGTTTAAATTCACTCAAATATTTATTTCTTGTTTAGCACGATAAGTGATCACGTGACTGTTAAAAGTTTGAACAAAGAGTACCACAGCTTTGAAACAATAGAGTTTCCAGACCAGAGGTTTTTTTATAGACTATGACTTGAATAACCAAAATTCATAAGTATAACAAATAATTTTATTACAAAAGCATGCAAAGTTTAAAAATTAGTTTTCTTGAACTTATGTATAATTTTAACGGCAATTCGTTGCTGTCTTCATAACTATTAGTAAAAAACAGTACTTAAATCATGTTGGTAAGAGCAATATCATTATTTAAAAAGTTGTGTTAGACCTAGTAATACATTATTTGTGTGTGCTTGGGCCACTTATCAAAAACGATGACGTTAGGGTCTTTACTTTTTCTATCCCTAATAGCAAATCTAGAAAAACATAAAAGTTTATATTTCCTAGAGTCGGAGGGCGTAAAATCAATTGATATTGTTTTAATAACTTCTTAAAATTCTATTTCTAATCAAATATAAACTAAACCTTTTATATTAGATAGAAAATAGACAGGACCAACTTTCTCACAACTGGAATCCTTGGGTAACTTGTCTGTGATTGTTTTTATATCCACTTTAAACTGTCTCGCCTTCACTGTATCTTCTCCTTTTAAAGCTTTGGCATAACTTAACTCATTGAACATAGCCATCCCACGTTTTTTGTTTACAGTGATCTTAAGAGGTGCTAATGGTGATAAAGGTGGATCCTTAGAAATCTTTTCAAAATAGCGATCTTCAAGAATCTTCTTATATAAATCAATATCATTTTGTAACCGACATTCTAAACATATCATTAACTTGTACAATTTCTGATCACGACAAATGTCTAAATCTCTACAAACTCGGCTTGCTTTTTCACCATAAGCATGAGCAAACACAGAAAAAGAACATACATATTTATATTGACAACATTTGTTACATTGTAATATACACTGACTAGCACAGAGATTTTCAAGTTGTTTTAGAATATCTTTTGTTTCATTGACAGCAGTACAATCTATGCAAGTACGATTTAATGGCACTGATTCAAACCACTCAGATAATGGAAACATACACAAAGGACTACCCATGTTGCATTTGACACATTTTTGAATGCGATAATAGACACAATCTAGGCAAATGCATGCCAAATAACTTTGTCGTGGTGAATCAATTAACTCAAGTTTATCATTTAAATATTCATGGTGTTTCTTACTCGAAAAGACATCATCCGTTTCAACGAAATGGTAGCAGTTAAAACACCAGTGACCACTTAACGGTTTTTCTAGAATAGACAGACTTCTCTTTAGTGTAAGTTTGGAAGGTAATTGAGCTGCTTTTAAAACATCAAATTCATTGTCAATTACACTTGATGGGATAATAATTTCCAATGATACCATTGTGTTTGGTTATTGTATCTGTTGCTGATGGGCCTCTAAAATGTAACAATTAAAAACATGTAAAGGATTTTCCAAATACCCTAAATTTACTCCAGCATATGCCCAATTTCACAC
>JAUZNK010057848.1:0-15202 GCA_035046665.1 Euphysa ruthae
TATTAATACATATCATATTAATATATATATATATATATATATATATATATATTCCTAAAAATATGGCCAAAAAAAGATTGACGGCCATCTCTCCTATACCATGAATGTGATCTTGAAAATGATTTCAATTATAATTCGAGAAATACTCTGTGGTATTTAAGTCTTGAGAGTAAGTAAAACGTAAATAGGAAAATTAGTGGTATGCGATGATGAGTCAGTTTTTACTACCTCCTCTAGGTATTCTAAGTCTGCGCTTAGATGTGGCCTGACTGCCCTGTTAATGCCAAAAAGCGCTTCAAAATTCTTATACCAACTCGATTTTTAAAAATATTTGTAAAAACAGAAAGTTTTTCAAAACATACCTTAACTTCTTAAGTGTCACCATTTTTTTTTTTTTTTTTTTAATGAAATTACCTATATTTGTTAACATTACTTTGTTTCGATGCAAAGAAGCATAATATTCGAAAATTTGGCAAGATTTTGCATAATCTAATTAAGAATCTAGGGAGTATGGTCTGGAACATCTAGGGCGTATGGTCTGGAACAAATAAATAAATGATAAAGACTTAATATGATATCAGTGAAACTGAAAAGGTTCATACAATGATAAAAATATTCCCAGAGCAACCTCTTTCCACGCGAAGATTTTTCGCTAAAATCAGATTCCAAGTCTAGATAGAGATTTTGACAGTTAGAAATCTCAATATACCGGGGACTGGAACAGAGTGTCGCAATGACTTGATCAGCGCATAAATCCTATATTATTCTAGTTGGCAAGGACTGGGTTTATAGTTTCGCTTATTAAACCTGAAGAGGTTTAAAATTGAACACATATCATTTCACCGAAGAGAATAAAAAAGTTCTAACCTAAAATCTTTCTAAAGTACAAAACAATTATATATGCCAGAAGCATTTTAGAAATTAAAAAACCCTCATAACACTTTTTGTAGTAATCTATCTAAAGCAAGCTCGCTCAATGAGCTATTGAGCATGGTTTTTAAAAGCTTTTTTTGGCTTTTGAGTATATTTTTGACAGACCTTCTTCACCTTTGATACTATTTTTGAAAACTCTCCTTCGCAGAGGTGATGAAACCACTAATTTTTTATGAGATTTCACTTTTTGACGTTTTCAACACATATTTTCTCCCTTTTGCCTGGATAAAGTTTAAATTAAATTCTAACTTAAAAATACGGTAAAGTAAATTTTTTAACCAACCGCGATTTATTATTCCAGATTTTCCGAGAAGAAATGCTTGTTTCGTTATTAGGATATAAACTTTGATTTCTTGGTGATGTGGTCATGTGGTCACTTATATATAAAAATTATTCATAATGTTAAAGATTTTTATAAACAACGCAAATTAAAAACCTGTAAGGATCTTAATAATATCTAATTAGAGAATCTGTAATAATACGTAGGTCTATAATTAACCTAATTTAATTTTATAGTTAATTGATACTAATCCTTGATTTCCTTACTGGCTTCTTGTTATTTAACCTGAAAAAACTTCTCTCTAACCTGTACAAAATATTATCAATAACTTTAATACGAAACGTAAAACTTAAACTTCACACTTAGTTTCTTCCACTTTTGAATTTCTTGCAAAGAATTAAGAAATGTTTTTTTTATAACGAGCTTGTTTGAAATATGTTTTCGTGTATTTTCCGTAAAATTTAGCGAATTGAAAATCACCAGGAAGGCACTGAATCGCCTTCTACTTCATTATTAGGAGTTAGATAGATCCAGCAGATATAGACGTATCATTTAAAGTTTCCACAGTTAATGATCTTGAATTTATTGTAACTTCTAACTAACTATTTTTTCAATATCTTTACCGATGATATTCAAAATCTCCATCTAACAAGTTTAGCAGGTATGGAAATATTTGGATTTGTTGGAATTTCATTCAGGGTGTCGCACTTTGGGAGATCAATATAAAATTTGTATCATACATTTGAAATTTGCTTTTTTAAGTTGTTTTATCACGTAGGTTTCATGTTTTTGAAAGTTTTTATTTTTATTTTCATTCTCTTGCCTTTAACCATTAAGTTGTCATCAATCTTTTTAAAAAAATTTCCTTGGCTTATCCAGCATTAAATATTTTGATCAAATAATTAAAGTATTATATGGTGGTCTGGCTGAGTCTTCCTAAGAGACCAATAATTTTCTTTACCGAAAGCTCAAATGGGAGCTCTGAGTACACCAGCACCAATACCGTGGGCACTTCTGAAATAAACTTGCTCGAGGCTACTTGTTGGCCCTACGTTAAAAAAAAGGATTCCATTATAGTTATTATTGTTCGAATTTTTATCGAGAAAATACACTAACCAATAACATTTATCCATCAGTAGCTATTGCAACACAGCTCGTAATACTTTGTTTTCCTCCTTCGTTTTTAATTTACCCTTTTTTCTGAATTTATAAGCATGAAGTCCTGGTGGACGTTTGTTGCTTCATAAAATTTTTTAGATATCTCTTTGCAATGTTTGGTTTTCGAAATGTTTATTTAATTTTTTTAGGCATTACTTGCCTGCTTGCTTTTTGAATAAAGGTTCTTGACTGTTTTTCTCAAATATTGAAAAAAAAAAATTTTTTTTTTACCTGTGACTATGTCCTAACAGCTCAAATACGAAGTGATTTTACAGATTTATGAATTTCCCTGCTTCTCAGAGGCTTACAATCAGTTGAATTCGTCAATGTTTGATTTCTAGGTAATGGCAAATCCTTGATTTATAAATTAACGAACTCATTTTTTTCATGGTGACCCGAATACGCTTTTCGAAACTACTTGTTATATTTGTTGTAGTACGAATGGTGTGCACTTTGGTTTTAAAAATTGGCAAAACCTTCAACCTGCTTTTTACCTTACCTTTTTTTACATCTCTTTTGGAATACTTACTGACTCCTTCTGAAATTGCTCCTAATAGGACACAACAGTGGGTTGTTTTATGCCCACACTAATCAGGTATTAGAATAAATCAGGTTGTTCATTTCATAACTTTTGTGTTTGTTTTTACCTCATTGAGGTTTTAGAATTTTGAAAAATTTTTCCCATTTTTTTATAAAACTTAAACGCAAAAGAAATATTACATGGTTTAACCCACCTTGCAGCAAGAAAAAACTGCTCAGCAATTCATATCTTTAATTTAAGCATTTCCCACCTAACCACAAATTCCATAAACTTTTTAATCGAAACAACTTTAAAATCTGTTGCAGTTGCGCTCTGAATATCAAAGCACGTATTAACTCTCACAATCTTAAAATAACTCAAATATCACGTGAAATGAATATAAAGACCTGAAACTGCATTAATAAAGGTCTATGCCCTTTACAGCAACAACGCCTTTCCAAATGCGTAATATACCAAGCTAAGATCATATTTAATATAGAAGGCTACGAACATAATTTTATCGGAAGTCCTGAAACAACATTTAAAAGACTTTATCCAAATCATAACAAAATCATTCTTTACAAAAAAATATCAGCACGAAACAAAGTTTTCTAACCAATTTTAGATATTAAAAAGCAAAAACAAAAAACTTAAGATATCATGGCGAATTTTATGTGCACTTAGCGAGCATTATCAGAAAGATTGTTCAGATAAACGCATTTTAAAATTTTTTTTCGCGCAGATCAGATTTCGAGGATTTTTCGGACTTATTTATTTATTCGGATATTTCCTGCAATTTAGAATCTGTGTGAAATATTTGCTGTTTGCGAGATTGAATCTGAACAAAATATCTAAAAAAAAAAAGAAAATAAATAAAAAAGATTCACACTTAAACTCTACCTTTTATTTATTATCTGCATGTTACAACCCTTCCATTATGAATTAAAAAAAAAATTTTTTTTTGAATTGTAAAAGGAAAATCAAATTACTATTTCAGTTATTTTATTTTAATTAAATAATTAAGTTCACCAGTTAATAAGTTCCACAATTATTATACCCCAAAGTTAATATAGGTTAATATTAATATAAGTTGATATAAAAATAGGCTGGGAGATGAAAAACCATCGTTTTCATTTTCATTTCATTTTTTTTTCAAAGTTAATTTTTTTTTTTTTTGTTTGAAAAAGAACTATAGGGCTAAAAATTTTTCTAAACTTCGAAATTTTTTTGTTGGAAAAATGTATACAAATTTTTGGATATCCTTTCCAAAAACTCGAAATCTTTATTTCAAATAAAAAGGAAAGTGACAGTAAGTTATCGATTTTATTTTAAAGGAAACTAAATGCCAACACTGCGTTTTTTTTTTTGTTTTTTTTTTTAATTTTTGAAAAAATTCAGCCATCCTTTTAAGTGTAACAATTTGTTGCACTTTTGAAATGAAAAAAAAATGCTGGAGTTTATATTTCATAAGCATTAGAAGTTCCATAAGAATTTGCAAATTCATTACTTTATTTTTTTTTTTTTTTTTTTTCGTTTTTTCAAAAAAAATATCCATCAAATGAGTTTGCTTAATTTGTAATCGCTGGAATTTCCAAGATAATATTTTTTTGTCTGAGAAAAATTTAGAAAACAGATCAGTCTAAAGGTACACAGATTCCCTAGGATATCTTTCCCATATACGTCTTATGTATACAAAATAAAGCTCTTTGATTTGCTCCAAGATTTGACTTTTCTCTTAGATGAAATTTATGGGTTGGTGATAGCCTAACGACACCTGCATCAAAAACTGCTTATGCTGAAATTATTGGTTATAAAGTATGACTTATGGATTTATAGCATACAAACCAAAAGCAGAGACAGCATCACAATTTTTATCCCATTAGTTATAGGGAACGGAACGACTCATAATAAATGCAATTATAATGCAGAGTAATAAATGCAAACAAAGGGTAGTATATTCAGCTAAAATTACAGGTAGTAAATGCAACGAAAATGACGGATGACGGGTAATAAAAGCAATTAGATCGATAGTTAGGTAGAATGGAAGGTAGATAGATAAATAGATGGGTGGATCAATGGATGGATGGATGAATGGAAGGATGAATGGATGGATGGATGCGTATATCCTCCAACAACCATTTAAAAATTGAATAACACTATAAATATAAATATAAACGTTGGTGGGTTTGACACTCGTTAAGGATCTAAAAATAACAGAAAGCGCTAGTAGGTTTACACGTGTTTATGGTGGTCATGCACAGTTAGGCTTAAAAAACGGACCTGGTGTCATTTTTTATACTTTTTCATCTTGTTTAATAGACTATTCAAACTTTTATAAACCAAAACTAAGTTTAACTGAAAATGTGCAAAATAATCTAAATAAAATATACTTTTTAATCCTAAATAATTATCCCATCCATTAATGTAATTTCCATAAACGTGGGTGAAATAATTTTGATCAAAGATAAGCAACTTATTTAATGTATTTAAAGGAACAGGAACATATAAAATTTTTACAAATTTCTCAGAGCAACTACATTTTTGTCACAAATGGGTCTGGCACGCTACAAGGGTCTTGATGTATTTGATGAGATGGAAAGAAAACTATCGAAAATAGATAGTCCTACAAAGCTAAAGTATCCTGCTTTATCTCGACTCGTGATGCCACCAAGAACTTGGTCAATGACAAATAGTAGCACGTTTGAAATGAAAAATAAAAAAATTTTAGATGAAACTAGCGTTGAGGGAGGTATTATGAAATCCAAATCTTGTTCTGAAACACTGAAATCGAGAAAAATATCTTTACTGAAATTTAGCACACCGATTAATCCAGGGAACATTAATAAAGATAAGTTACAGCATCAAGTAGTATCTTTAGATAACATTATACAAGATAATGCTCAAAGTATAGATTTATTTGATATGGAAATAAATAAACCTAATTTGATCATAGAACGGCGAAGGACGTCCTCTCTGAATGGCATCGATTTTGACGTTGCAAAACGTTTAAAGACCAAACGAAAATTTTCTCAACAACCACCAGCTCGTAGAAAAATAGCGTCCATAATTGATCCTTTAATGAACTATGAAACAGAAGCAATTCCCGAAACACCTGTAACAAAACTAAAAACTTTAATAAAGGATGAAAGTGATACACGTCACGAAACACCTACCACTAAACGAAAAGCTTGGCTAAAAGTTGCGCACATCATGAATAAGAAAAACGCAACAAATGTTAATAACGAAACCAAAAGAAAACAACGTGCATCTGTCGCTCATATTTCTTCTTTATCTGGCGAACCACTACCTTTTATTGTGGACCTTTTGTTAGAACTCATTTCTGTGAACGAATGTGAAAAACTCGGAGAACTCTTAGGAAAGTCTAAATTAAGTATGTTACCAGGTAAAAACATCCTCTTCCATCAAGCTTCATACACCGGATGTACGAAATGCTGCTATACATTATTGAAATATGGATTTCGTGTAGACATTGCAGACATCGAAGGTTGGACACCATTACATGCTGCTATATTAGCTGGTAATGTTAACGTAGTGGGCTATCTTTTACCTTTGTACACCGAAATAAACGCTGTGGATTCGAGAGGATTATCTCCGCTTCATATCGCTGTTTATAAAAAAGATATAGATTTAGTGAAAATTCTTGTGAAATATTCCGCAAATTTCTTTTTAGGCACGGAATTTGTAACTCCTTTTCAACTCGCAATTGATATGAAGCATGCTGAGATTCTGGATTACTTTATTTCAGAAAGCAGTTTGATAGTAAATTAAAAATCAGTAATATTAGTTTTAAATTTAAACTAAATATTGACTATTTATTTATTTATTTAGTTAAATTTTTTCTATTTATTTAAAGTTATTTATTAACGTATTTATTTATTTACTTATTTATTTATGTGCGTAGTTGTTTCATAACTTCATTTTGGTAAAATATCAAGTCAATTTCTTATGACATTGTAGCACTATATGTAATTAAAATCTTTTATCTGGTATTGCTTCCTGGTCAATGTGATATCGTATTTTATTATATATAAAAAATTATGATAAACATGCTGAAGCCGAAATATGCAAAGAACTTTAAACGATACGCTGATTTGGTATATCTTCCACATATTCGCAGCCGTTTACACAATGTAAAATCGTTAGATATTGTGTGAGACACTTATATTGAGTCTAGTTTAAACGTGGACATGGAATCAGGCGAAAAGTTGAAGTAAATACTGGCATTCCAACGAACTGAGAACCATTTTTACACAATGAAAAAAAAACAGAACAGTTTGGATATCTTGTGACCAAAACGCTTAAACTTGAGACAAATGGAAAGCATGTCATAAGTACATATAGTGATAAAATAATCAGCTTTTTGAGCTCTCTTTTAAATATATCTCATCCTGTATAGAGCGGTTTTAACAAAGATGTTATTGCTACTGAAGAGGTAATTATTTTTGCACTATCTATGTACACCTTAACGCAACTAGATAACTTGTGGATAGCATATGGTATAGGAAAACATCTTTGATACATTCCCATACATCATTTATCAAAGAAGTTTGGTTTAGCAATGTCTCGGTACATTTTTATTTCTCATGCTTTGACTGGGTGTGACCAGGTTTTGTTTTTCTCTGATTGTGGAAAAAAAACTGTTTTTCAAACATGGAACAATTATGAAAGTTAAGGATGCTTTTAAAAAACTGATAAGCCTTTTTAAACAAACAACTATCCATGAAATTCCTTGGACTGAAAGATTTTTATATCTTCTTTACAGCAAAACATTGCAACGCCTTGAAGTTTACCAATTTCGAAGAGGTTTTTTTGTCAAGAAATGGAGAGCAATGGCAGAGCTGCTACATAAAAAGTCTGTTGAACACAACGTAGGCCATGTTTGGGAGCAGTCACTGATAACAACACCCATACTACCAGACCCTGAATAATGGAGTGTAGAAGTGTGGTTGCTACATTGAAAAGGGGTGCATAGGTATATTGTAATGTCGCAATGCAGAACTTCCATGCACAGAAATTTGTAAGTGCAGCCTTGACTGTGAACGTTAAAACATATTGAAGTCATTATTTTTAACTAGTATTCGCTTTGTAATAAAGCCTGCTCGCTGCATTATTCATCTAAAGATCTGGCCTGCAAATTACAAACTTTGTAGGTGGTAAAGTATACTATATTGGATTTGCAAAAAACGTATTCTAAAACACAAAAATTCAAAATTTAATTGTAAAAAACTTTAAAAATCGTGTTTAAAAATATGTCTGTAAAATAGAATTATGGAATTAAAACCATTTTTTTATTCTGAAACACAGTTTTTATTTTTTTAAACCATTGTTTTTATTACAATCTAAACAAATATATGTTAAATAAAGGAAAGAATACGATTATTTTAGAGTGAAAATCATTTTCAGTAATCTACATCACCTGGTCTGCAAATTACATACTTTACAGGCGACAAAAAAAATGTGTGTCTAATTAAACCAAAGACTGCGTGTACAAAAAATCAAAATTTTAGCAAAAAGTGCACAATTGTTATACCATTCTGCGTTTCTTACTAGTGGGATGAAAGAAAAATTTCAAAATTATTTTACAGAATTTTTACAAAAGTGTATTTGGAAAATAATTTATTTAAAAGAGTCGAATTACGATTTAAGATATATATATATGTATGTACAATATATACATTCTGTTCAGACGAGTAAATATAACAGTAAATAGTCGTGTTTCGAGCTTTAGAGCCGGAATTTGCACAGTAAATGTCCATTTGAACAACAATTTTTACTAAATACTCCTGCCATGCCTGCTTTTTCGAAAGATCTGATTGATATTAAATAACGTTAGTGTAAAACAGGGCATCGTTCCGCATCGTTGTTTCTTTAAAACTGCAGCAAGATCAACAAAAGAACTTTCCATGATATTCGGAGGTACAAAGGTTAAGGCAGCTATCGCCCGAAGAAGCAATTCAAAGTCTTCCTTGGGTGCATATCTTATGTTTGCAGGCCAGCACATTGAATGTGCATAAAGGTGGTAGAAGCAACCATATACCTATGGAAGACTAAAATATAACAGAAAGGGTTATGCATGGCATTTTAACAGAAGATTTTGTTTTCAAACATCATGCACCCCCAAAAAAAAATAGACATAATCGATTTGTTGTGAGATCGTTTAAACTGCTTATTAGACTACTTGATGTCTAAAGAGTTAATGTCTTAAAGTGGCATTACAATTTTAAAATAATGCAAATCTCAAATTTTTTGAATTACTTTCCTTTTATCTCTCTAGAATCAAAATTTATTCTACTTTTTGAATCTGAAATCTGATTTTAATAAAAATTTATCATTTTGAAGATATGCAATTTGTCTGTGGGTTACTGCAGGAAAAAAAATTAAATAAAAATATGGGGATCGTTCTGACGTGCTATTCTTTCCCTTCTGCTTTTGGAACTAGCATTCTCTGCAGATTGTAATGTTTAGTATGTCGTAAAATGCAGAGTTTAGTATAAAAATTTTTTCTTCTACTTTTAAAACAGTTTTTTAAAATGGATTTTTAAAAACAAATTTTTAAAATAGATTGTTAAATTGAAATTGTTGGAATGAAAATTCATTTTTTGAGATTAATTTTGTCTAATTTAAAGTATTTGAAAATTAATTAGACAAAATTTCATAACGTGAAAACAATGTGACTTGAAACTATTGCTTCATTGATGTTGAATTTGGGAATGAATGAATGAAGAGCTACCTGTATGTTTGGCATGCGATTTTTTGCAGCGTTCATTAAGGCCCTTTCAAAATCTATAAGAATACCTGGGATCATTCTTCCTAGCTCTCACAGCGTTACATACCACTGCTAAAAATCAATTGTAAATGGCCTCAGTCTTATTTGGCAAAAGGCCGAATATGCACCGAGTACGCGCGATAAAATCTGACTGTTAGTTAAAGATTGAATGGTATATATCTGATAAAAAACTTCTGGGCATAATTTAAATGTTCCAACAATGAACCAGTGTTCATTATTTGCCAACAAATCTAAGCCTTGTTGTGTTGCGAAAATAAACACTCTTTCTGCGTCTCCAACACCACTGCCGAATAGTAAAAATTAGTCGCCATTGTTTGATAGTTGGCGTGATTGAAGCAAAATAGACATCCTCTCTTCGATGAGGTTTCTGAGAAATCTTTTCTTTGCGAGCGTATGCTTCTTTTGATGCTGAGGTTTTGGACAATTGAGCTTCGACGCTTTGACTAACGCGTTGTAGTTTGACATCCAGGATTTGTTGACAGGTAATGTTTCTTGTTTTCGCCCGTCTCTTTAGTTTAAATTTAACTTTGAAAACTTCAACTTGTGCCTGTGATGGTGACTGAGTGTGCTAATTAAGTTGTTCAACAAATTCATTACTTGTGCTTATCTTCACTCTTGCTTCACATTGTTTCTTCTTTAGCTGGGTACATTCCCATGGCTGTATTTCATTGGCAAGGTCTTTTCGAAATATGCATATGTAGCCGTTTCGAATAAATATTCTTTTGTCTCTCTCTGTAGTCGTAAACTCCATAACTATGAATTTCTTTTGTACCTGACTTTGGTAACTGTTGGTAACTAATTGTAAATAAAGTTATAGCTGCTATCTAAATGTGTCCTGTTTGTTTAAAGCTAAATACCAAAAATTAAAAAATTCTAGCGTAAAAATTATTAGTAAAATTAAAGGTGCAGAAAAACTATCTGATAAACCTCAACCTTTGATTTTTTTATCATCTGGGTGGCAATCAACCGGAGGAATTGTCCGGAGGGCAACAAGTTGGGGGCAGTTATCCGGGGGCGATTGTTCTGAAGGAAAATTTTCAACGAGTCAAAACATGAGCATAAATGGCGATGGTTAAATGGAATTGTCGTTTTTCTCTTTGTTTTTTTTACTGCTAATAATAATGATGGAAATCGTCTTAAATACTACAGATTTCCCCAAGCAGAAAATTTACAAGTGGCTTACACCAGAATTTTAAAAACTTCCGGAATTAATTGAAGAAAAGGTTATATATGTGGTGAACACTGGGTTAAGAAATACAGGCAAAACAAAACCGATAGTTTCTTTTATACTTGGAAAGTCAAATCCTAAAATAGCTAAAATTTTTAATGTTTGGAATTTGTTTCTTTCAACTGTGTTTAGCAAACTGTATTTGAAACCTGATAAAGGATTTCTTCTGACAATGATGCTAATGAAGTTGTTTGAAACAGGACACAGTTTCACTGATATAGTAATGGATGCTACTGAATTTAAATTCCAGCGTGCATCAAATTTAGAAATAAATTCACTTATTTTTAGTCATTACAAGAAAAACGACACTGGAAAAGCATTAATTGGTATTTCCCCACATGGTGAAGGTATGCTATTTAGTGACATTTATCCTTGTTATCCTTGGTACTCTTTACTATGTAGAAGAAAGCCACGAAATGATGTCCATCCGAGGAATTAATATTCAAGTTAATATTAATATTGTTAATATTAATATTATTAATATTAATATTATTAATATTCGAGATATTTATGCCATTAAAAGCATTTATCTAAATCGCCGAAAATAAAAAGATTGTGATCAATCTAAAGAACGAGATGTTTCAACCAATTTTGAAATTGCTGCCACAAGAAGACATGTGGAAAGATTTATTGGTCGAGTACGTAATTCGTCAATACTGAATCATGTTTGGCCAATAAGTCGAATAAATATACTTTCATCTACATGGCAAAGTGTATGTCATATTGTAAATTTAACAATGACCAAAAATGACCAAAATTGGACCAAAAATTAGAATAAAATATTTCAATGTAAAAAATTATGGAAATTTGAGAAAAAACTTCCACAAAACTTTTTACACGAAAATGTTCAAAAAATACTTGGTATTAGTCTTTTTAATATTCGGGGTCTGACACCGAATTTACCAGATGTCGGAAAAAATCAAAACAATGTAACGGTAGACAACTAGGTGTTTGAAATTTTTCTGTCGTTTTGAACCTGCAGATATAACTTGAAATGTTAAAGGAAATATGTTTGTAAAATTCCCCCCAACATTAATTGCAAAACTAGCAGGACAAAATGTGAAATTGCAACAAATTTCTTGTTTTTTAGTAATTATAGCCTTTTTCAGATCATTGGGCCTTGTAACGAGTTTAAAACTTACGATTTCAGAACACGTTCTTGGGGTGCATTCATTCTGTTTACTTGTTTCATTATACCTTCATCCAATATGTTTGTATTGTTTGAATATCATGTTCAGGGTCTTCCAGAGCATCCTTAATTTATGAAATACTACTAACAGATTTAACCTTCTTTGAAACAATAATTATGGTGGGATGAAATACTCATATTTACAAACTATAAAAAGGTTTTTCTTCTCACATAATAATGAATAAATATATCTTTGTAGGCTATATTTGTTTTGCATGATTTTTTTTGCGTGTTTTTCATGGTATCACTTTATGTACGAATCAGTCCTTACTAAGTAGCGATGTCAATTGCAAGGTCTGCGTTCCTGAAATATTCCACGGTAAAAAAATATTTTCAAATGGGGACAGTTTTTGCGCAAATAAGGGAGTTTAGTTAATTTCTTTATAAAAGACGAGCTGGATTACGGGGTTTGAAGTCTAAATTAATTTTTTTTTCTAAATCCAAAAGAGCGTAGTAGCGGGTAGCAATTCTCTTACGACATCTTGCGATGTCTTGAGTGTAGATGTCGTTGAGCTGTTTCTTAAATTTCTAATCTCAACGAAAAAAAAAAATTAATTTATTTTAATTTTTACAACTTCGTAAAAGGTGCAGGAATAACTTTCTGGCAAGGTAACATAATGGTTTTTATTTTTTTGCATTTGGTGTTCTTAAAAAAGAGCTTGTGTTAATTTAGAGTTTTTTTTTTTTTTCTTTTTTTTTTTTTATTTCAAAACGTGGGAGATAAACCAGACTCTTTAACTTGTCTTTATTCCTGTGAAAATGAGGAATTTTTTAGAGAATTGTGCAATTTTAAAGTTAAAAAAGTTTAAAATGTCATAATTATAAATATATGAAACATTTTTGCGTTCTATTTTTTTGCATTTAAAAGACAAAGGCTGTTGTTTTTTTTTTTTTTTTTTTCGTTGAATCTTTAAGAATATTCGGGTTACAAACGTGGTGATATTTGGAATTTTGGTCATCCATGCCCCCAGCAAAGGCTGATATGTTTGAGTTTTTTTTTTTTTTTTGTATTAATTATAATACAAAAAATGTATTATTTTACTTATAGTACTTGTTTGTATATTGTTTATTTATTTTAAATTAGGAAATTGTAGCGGTTGAAAAAAATTTCTAATTAATTTCTAACCCTAACCCTAACCCTAACCCTAACCCTAACCGGTTAAAATCCATGGTTTGTTAAAAGATTTCATTTGTCACTTGCTCAACAACTTGAAAGGTGCATGTTGTTCAAGAATAATTTCCAAAAGGGATAGAAAGATCTTCATAGAATCATTCACATCACTAGAACAATTAATATGTTCCTCCCATTTAATATTACATAAATCTTGTGTAAATTCCTTTCGTTCGAAGTTTTTAAAGAAATGCCTCAATACTAAATTTGTTTTGTTTTCCTTCCTTGAACAAGGGAGTATAACAAACTAAGCTAAGTGGTCTAAAATGGAAATGGTCAGATTGAAAATTTTAGTAGAATATTTGTCTATGAGTGTTTTTGTGGGAAGTGGGAAGTAATACGAGCAAGTTGAGAAATAAAAGGAAACAATGGATTGGAAGTTACAGACTCAAGAAATTCAGAAACATCTGAAGATTCCCCAGGTTGAAGCAAGCTGATGTTAAAGTCTCTCGTTATTAGTATGTTATTCTTTTCTAAGTTTAGTTTTTCAAGTAGTGGTTCAAGATAATCATTATTAAAATCTTTAGTGCTCATACTTGGATGAAGATACACACAACCTACAAAAATGTTACTTTGAGAAGGAATGATAATTTCTACGAAGATCGACTCTTGCTCATTTGTTTTATAGATATTTACATCTGCACGTAACGTATAGTTAAGTTTAAAGTTAATATAAAGCAGTGCGCCCCCTCTTTTAGCTTCGGTTGGAATATTTTCATGAGAAAGATTTTCTTGGTTTATATTTGTATATGATACAGATTTGAATCAGTTATGCCAATAAATGCAGGCATAACTAGAAATGAGCCGCATAGGACTCTAAGATCATCAATATGAGAAGTCAAAGAGACAATGTTTAGACGAATACATGACACGAGACCTATGGATTGAGACTTTTTTTATTTTATTGCATTATAAATGAATCATAGGAAACACACCGAATTTTGTGACGCATAACAGTTTGTTGCAGGCATAGCATGGTATATCAAATACCATTTGCAAAGAAGAAGAATAAAAAAGATACTACAATTAAAAACATTTAACACGTGGTTTATGGAAAATAAACCCTCTCTTAACAAAACACAAAGTTTACTCTATTGCATAAAGCATCCCAGTCTGAAAATATCACTTTAAAATTTCCCACTTTGATAAACAATGGTTCTAAAATAAAGCAAACAAGCTAAATCTTTGAAATTTGTTGGTGTTTTTATTGATAAAACGTTGGAAAATACACATAAATATTTTTGAATTAAAAATTGCTTCCACAGTTGGCCTTTTTTATAAAACCAGAACATACCTGAATTTAAAATCTAGATGTCTTTTACTTCAGTTTTGTGCACAGCCACCTTACGTATGCAAACATGAACTGGCTGGCTGGCTGGCTGGCTTTCTCGCTGGCTTTGTTGCTGGCTTCGTCGCTGGCTGGCTGGCTTTCTCGCTTGCTTGCTTGCTCGCTTGCTCACTTGCTCGCTTGCTCGCTTGCTCGCTTGCTTGCTTGCTCGCTAGCTTGCTTGCTTTTTTGCTGGCTTGATTGCTTGCTTGCTTGCTTATTCGCTCGCTCGCTCGCTCGCTCACTTGCTTGTTTGCTTGCTTGCTGCTGTCGTTCTCGCAAATGGTTAGGCGAGATTCGAACCAAACACAATTGTTCAAGAATGCTCTTCTCTGAAAATTCTTTAACACAATTTGTATGTATGCGAGACGTCAGTCTAATTCCAACAAGATTAGCAGCCAACTGCAAACTTAGGCATGGCTGATGAGACCACAATAAATTTGAAACAGGCTGAACTATGCTAGGGGGAAGTGGTGAGTTTTGGGCCCAGACGTCCTGTTCATCAAAATGCAAGGATATGCGTACAATACAGCCTCTACCTTCCTGGTGTGATGATCGCCGTGGCATTGCGTTTCCAGCTACAATGCT
>JAUZNK010057859.1:0-15200 GCA_035046665.1 Euphysa ruthae
ATATCATTTATTAGTTATTAAAATTTTCATTTTATATTGTCATATTATTAATACCAAAATATAAAGCATAAAGGAAAAAAATTTCTTCAAAAATAATTAAATCATATTCACAAACACAAAATTGTCATTCTCAAAATAAACTTGACCCATTTTGAGCTTAGATACTGGATCTAAAAAAATACTCAGAGCAGATATACTAAATGTTTTTATAGAAATATGATTAACATAAATAGTCATTTTAGATTGAATCTGACCAGTTTTAGGGCCTGGGTAATTGGCCAAACAAAACTTTCAAAATAAAGGAAATGTTGAAACCATCAGAAATAAATTATTTTTCAACATTTTACTGCCAGAAATTTAGCAACACTAGAAATGTTTCTTAAGGGCCTGATTACTCAACCTTAAAAAATTTTCAAAATGATGGACAAGTTAAAACCATCAGATGTATTTCTAACACAACACAAAATTTTTAATATATTTAAAACGGAACAAATAATAGAAATTTTCAATTTTGAATTTAAAGTTTGAGCAATGTATTTTAAGACTAAATTTTTACCAGCATAAGGGAAAAATTTATTAAACAAAAATTTTGGAGGCTTCAAAAGGTGAGCAGATATTACCTATGAAAAACCTTTAAAAATTAGAAAAAAAATTTTAAAAAGTTTGTTTTTAACCCTTTGGACAAATTTTGTTCCAGTGCTAAAAAAAAAAAAAAAAATTGCTTTTAAATAAAACTTTATGATTAATCATTCTACACTTGACTTCACGAAAAATTTTAGAACCTTCTAATGATATTTTCTCAGAAAATGTTTTGGACTGATAAACATGGGAAAATTCTAATGGTTTTGTAAAGCTCAAACAGTATATATAGGCAAGCATGTAAGTTTTATTGAATATACCTTTTATATCCTTTCTTTTGCGATTTTAAGTGATAATCATTAGGAGTCTGAGAACGAAGCACAGATTCAGGGATCTCCATTTGATAACGATTCTTTCCTAAATATAATTTCAATTACATAATTTAAATATAATTACAAATATAATTTCAATTATTTCTAAAAAATAACAGTTTTTCTCCTATTTATATTTATATATATTTATATATAGATTTTGTGTCTTAATTGTAAATATATTTATAAAACATAATCAATTAGGGTGACAGAAACAATTTATCGCTTCAGTATGTTGTATTTCATTGTTGTATTTTGTTGTTGTATTGTTCATTGTTGTATTGTTTTGTTCAAAAATTTTGTTCAAAACACAATCCAAACGATGGCAATGTAAAAATATAACCAAGCCAGGTGTTTAATCAAGTAAATCCAATGCTTCTATAAAATGCTTATGTACCCTGAGAAGAGAAGTGACCAAGAGAAATTTTCTAGGCTTGGGTTGAGCTCTACTCTTCGTATTTAAGTTTTGACATATGTTCCACTGTTCTTATAATAGAACTATTAAGTGATTCACGTGATAACTCATATGATTGGATAACATGTACACATATTATCAATTATTCATGTCTTACATTTGAAAATTGGTTCTATTTTTTTTTACAATTGTAACATGTGTTTTAAGAGACTTCATGACATTGCACATAAAATTCAGCAAGCAAGACAAGCACTTGTTAAATTACTATTAAATTTTTAGTTTAATAACAATGTAAAATAAATGGCGTATGTAAAAAAGACTTTGCTATACAATTTTTATAACAATGATAGTGTGGAAAAGATTATCGTGTACGTATATTTTGAGAAACATGGTTGCATAGGTGAGGAATTTTTAAAAACTTTAAAAACAAAGCATTTAATAAGTTTAACATATAGCCTTTGCTCTTCAAATTGGTTTAAATTTAAGGAATTTTTCAAGGCATAGAGAATTGTACAATTTTTTATTTAAAGCTGCTGTCTCCCTGGCATGCATCAAAATATAACCAAAATAACATGTGTCACAAAAAATTGAAAAAAGCAAGAAAATACACCTACCTTTCCCCCAGTAAACAATACCCTACAAAGAAAATAAAAAATTTTACATTCAAGATGTAAATTTTTGATATAAGAAGTATGAATGAAATCGTCACAAATAATAGATAGATCAAACTTTACTTGTTTATCTTCCTACCCAGAAGCCCAGAATTAAAATAGTGTTTTCATAAATGGATTTAGAAATTAATTTTATTATTTTACAATACTAAGAATTTTTGCATTGCTACAACTGCTAAACATATACACGCTTGTAAAACATTTAGATCTGGAGATGATAACCTCAATACTTCAGCAACCAACAAAACTACATAATATAAATCAAAACCAAAGGCTTATTTTACCCCTAGTATGGCAGTTCTCCTGTAAGATTATGAAACATACCAGAGAAAAAATAAATGATTATTCTGCGCATGATTATTATTGGACAGAGTCTATTTTATTTTTTGGATGTCCTTCTTGGTAGCAAATAACAAGGGAAAATCAAATTCAATGAAATTAAAACAGAGCCAAATCCATACCACATTTAGTATCGATAGACCAGTATAGATACCTAAATAAATCCACCCAAACTCTTTAAAAAGAAAGTGGTAAAAATAAAAAAATTCTTAAAAAATAAAGAATCGAAAAACATTTGTAGTATTTAAGCTCAGAGTATTTATTATTCTGTTATGTCTAATTTCGACATCTTTATATTTTCCTTCAAAGTCAATTTACAAATAATTCTTTTTAAAAATTAAATTTTTTATCATTATTATAAAAAAACAACAAAGAAAATGTACACACTGCTAAGAGAACCTGAACGAACTCTTGATTTTGAAAACTGACAGAATTTGACAGCACAGATTTGATTTTTAAAGACATTTTCAAATTTGTAATATATCACATTATATTAACGTTTATGGAATCTCAAAAATATTAAATCACCAATGGCAGTTGGTATCTAAAAACAATCCACTTTCATAAATTAATAATTTTTTTTAAAACATGAAAAGAAAAAAGAATATTCTGAATGAAGCATTCATATTTTCTGAAACATTTATAAATCTTTATTTAAATATTAAATTACAAAACATGGAAGAAGAAGAATAAAATAGAGAAATAGTAAAGCAGAAAAGCATTGAAAGTTATTTCACAGAACATGTTTATTTTATTTTTAATTTATCGATTCAGTCTAACACAGGTACAAATTTCACTTTTTATTAGCACAAGGCTATCCTTCGCAATAATATAAACATATTTAGAATATTTACGACAATGCAGTGATCTTTGAAAATATTTAAAACTTATTTAGAAAAGTTATCACTCAATTAAGATTAGCAATAATTTTAATTTATTTAGTTTATTTAATTAATTTATTAAATTTATTAATAACTAATAGCTTTAGTTTAATTCTTTGAAAGAACAATTGAAGACATGACAATCTAAATATATTAATCTTTCATTGCCATTTCACCATTACCACCATGTATCTAACCATTGAAGACTTTAATCTAACCAGATTTTTTTTCCTTTTTCTTTAGGTGTGGTGTTTAATTCCAGACCAATTTAAACTACGTAAGTTTTTCACTTCGGTACTGTCACTTCGGTATCCTTGATCAGGATATTTATATGTAAATTAACAGCTTATTTTATTAAATCAGGAATAAATTTGTTGTCACAAAAGCAGAGAGACTTTGCTTTACTCTCATGTTACTGCAAGCCTATTTTTACCACAATTATTAAGAGAATTTGCTTTACCCTTAGATCACTGTCTAAACACATAACTAATTAGCTAACATGCTGTATTTGCGACTTAAAATATCTAACTAATCGAATGAAGATATCTAATTTGCAGCTATGTATCCAATGAGTAACTTAATTCACATTTCGTTCAGAATATTTTCATAATCAAAAAGAGTGTCATTTTCATAAAATTCTCTTTCGTAAAAAAATAAATTTCATAAATTCACCACCTGTAATTTTAACATCAAAATATTTCCTCTTCTTTTTTCTTACCTCCAATAAACCAATACAATAAGGCTAACAATAAATTTTAAATTACTATTAGCTAAACTTAAGTTATAGTCCAATTTTGTTTACAAAAACAAAGACTTATACAGCTCTATTACAATATTACCATAAAGACTTTTAGGGGTATCTAATCAAGTCATACATTATTATTAAGGGATTTGACAGCTCACCATACTAAATTCTTTTAGAAAAACAAGCACCCAGTATAAAGCTCTAAATCAAATAAAATTTTGATTTATACAAAAATAATAAAATACAATGATGAGGTTGTCTGGTGGATAAGGCATTGGTTACAGGATCCTAGACCTGTGGGTTCGAATCATCCTAGGAATCAATGACTTTTTTTACCATAAGCTCAAATGGGAGCTCTAAGTACACCAGAACCAAACATGTGGGCCTTCTGTAATAAATAGTTAGAAAGCTATTTGTTGGTCCCATAATAAAAATACAAATACGTTGACATATGTCAATAATTGCAAATCATTTTCAAAAAAAGTAACGTAAAAATACCTTAATATTAAAAATATTTCATTGTTCTGTGAATTCCTTTTAAAAGATCTCATTTTTCTGTGAATATTTCACAAAACAACAAGATTTTCTGTTAAAATAATATTTTAACAGAAAATCTTGTTGTTTTGTGAACATCTTTTAATAAAGAAATGTCATTGTTTGAAGCAAATTTCCGACTTGATTTTAAAATAGAAAAGATAAAAAGAAGGAAAAATTCACTTTTAAAATCAAGTTTCAATTTGATATTTACAACTATTCAAGAAAAAATTTTAAATTAATTATTTATTGAAACATATTTGTTTATGTTGCAGCTGCTAGCCTTTGTCGATTTGAAGGTGTGCCAGGTACAATGACAAACATGACTGCTGGTGTTCCTGGAGCGTTACAGACTCCACAGTTTCACAGTAAACTGGGCTATGATGCAAATTTGGACTGTGGATTTTTGCTTGTACCACAGAATGGTACTGGAATGGTAAAATTGAGCTTTGATTTATTTGAATTAGAAGAAAGCAAGAAATGCGATAACTATGACTATGTGAAAATATACAGACAGGGGATGGGACAAACAACATGGGACCAGGTATTTAATAAATTACGATCAAATACTTTATAAACAGGTTACCAGATAAATATTGAATTTGATGAATTATTCCAATAGCTTTTTATTATTCCAATAACTTTTTATTAATCTAATAACTTTATATTATTCCAATATATTTTTATTATTCAAAATAACTTTTTATTAATTTAATGACTTTTTATTAATCCATTAACATTTTACTACTCCAATAACATTTTATTATTTCAATAACTTTTTATTAATCGCAGCAATTTAAGTTCAAGTTCATAAATAATATTACACATAAAATATAAATAATCATATTTTCTGCAATGAAATTAACACAGAGAATTTTTTGCTCCATCTTTTTTTTTTTTTAATTTTAGGTTATTGAGGATAATGATGCACATGGTCTTTGTGGCAGACATTTTAAACCAATCAAACGACAAGCAGTTGGTAATTTGTTCTTCATTCACTTTCATACTGATAGCGATGTAAACGGAAAAGGTTTTAACGTTTCATACAACTACTATATACCTGACAGTAAGTATAACTGTATTATCAATAAAAATATCTTCATTAAAATTTGTAGAATGACAGCTGTAGGTATAAAACATAATAATAGTGATTTACACAGAGCTTTTACCATCGGTAAAAACGTTTGCCAAGTTAATATATTTAGGATCTAATCTAGAAATATTTAATTCAGGCATTGCTAGTCTAAATCTTCATTCTGGAGAAATTTATAAAAAAGATTATGGTTTAAAATCACACTGACACAAAAACTATACTCACGATTTATAATAATCATTGAACTTTGAATTATTTCATACGTCAAGTTAAATGGCTAAGTTAAGTTATTTTTTAACAAAGCCATCTGTTTTTATTGCTCTTCATCATGGGTGCTCATATTTTTTACCATCTCCTTTTAAAAAAAAAAAGTGTTCTTTTTCAGAATATCCTGTAATTCAATGCGCTGGTTTGTGGAAAGATACTTCTTGTAAACGTAACTTTACAATAGTGCAATATGAAGGGATATCTTTATATTGTAAAGTTAACGTGAGTGAGCCTACTGAAATAACATGGCTCAAAGGAGATCCTCTAAAAGATAGCAATGCAATACGAATCGACATAATACAGGTAGTTTAAAAAACTTATGAACTTAGCAAATTGAAAAAAACCTTATGGTTGAGATTTTAACGCCACTTTAAAAAATTCAACTAATTTTTTAGATTTTATAACTTTCTATAAGTGTACCCTTATTTTATATTTCAAATAAATTTCAAATAAACAAATATTTGTCAAATGAGATTCACGACATTAATATTTGGAGGTTCATTTTGATAATACACAGATATATTAAATGAAAGTAATGACAATTTATCTACTTCATTAAAGTCTTTTTATCTTGTTTTTAGTCGCAGGAAGAGAATGGAAGGTTGTTGAAATTAAAAAACTTAGATCTTCAGGATACCGGAAATTACCATTGCAGAGCTTTAAATAAATATGGAACAGTTTATGAAGTTGTCAATATAACAGTAAAACGTAAGTGGATTTAAAAAAAGAGATTTCATGCAACCCATGTTGGCATGGAAAACAAAATTAAAACAAGAATGGCAATTGCAAAATGATAATTTTGAATAAATAGTCTGAATAATTTAAATATCTAATAAGAGATTTAAAACATAAATTTGGAATTTTAAAATTTTTTTTCCAAAAAAAATTTAAATATGTTGTTTTAAGAAAGCATTTTCTCAAAAATTTTATTTAAATCATATAGCTTATCAAAATGGTAAAATATGCGAGAACAAATTTTTGAGAACCAACAAATTCAGATATTTAAAAGAGATAAGATTAAATGTTTAAAAACTCAATTTAAAGTAAGAAAAGGCAAGCAAGATGGCAAATATCATATACTATGGTAAAGTTATATAGTCTCTTTTTAATAATAATAAAAAAAAAATCTAGGGAACATTAGAATAACAAATTATACGGAACCGATACTGAATTAAAGCTAAAAAAATTTTTTTTTTGAAAAATGGTTAGGAAAAATAATAAAAAAGAAAAAAATCATCTGATTATATTACTAAAAACCTGAGACATATAACTTTACAACAATATATGATAAGCCATGTTTAAAACCATGAATAAAAACATAATTTGGGATCAATAATACAGCTCATAAAATTCGCTCAAAAATATAAGAATATAAAAATAAAACAATGATGTCCAATTATGCTACGTCGTTCAAGTGTGGAATTTTAAAAAGCAATCTTTTTGGTGCAAATAAACAATGTATGACTTATCATACACTTTCAGTTAGTCGGTATGCTACATATTACGTGCTCATCATACGTAATGAGATGTGTGATAAGTGTAAGATCATAGTTTGGTTATTTTACAATGTGCAATTTGTAATCAGCTGGAATAATTTATGAAGCAAAAACATTTGCTTTGTCTCTTCACTGCACGACAAACAATACAATATATATGCGTTTGCCTTGCTTATCTCAAAACACCACATAAACATCTGTTTCCGCCACTTATCGGATAAGAGGCGCTTTGAATTTTTTTAATAAAGCGTTTAAAAATGGTTAAATTTTGTCTTTCTTGGCTCTCTCCTGGCTTGTTGAGCTCACATGCAACATTGTTGAAAACAAAGAGTGTAATTGATAGGCTCTAATGACCAATCTGATTTGGGCATGTACTTTAGCAGTTTTAGTTGGCAGAAACCAAAATTTATGTTTTCGTATATCACCACACCAACAATTTCAGTCCAAATGTCTGCAACAGAATCAGTATTAGGTCTTTCTATTTTTGGTTTTTGGTTCGAATGACAACCTTGTTTTGATTGAGGCTTCTGTACTGAGAGGGAATCATCAATATTTCAATATTTACCCCAGTATCATCACCGGTTTGTTGGTTTCCGAGATTTAGGTTTATATAATCCTCGTCTGAAGAACTTTTATACTCAATTTCAAATTCTGATATATCAAAATCTTTATAGCCATCATTTTCTAACCAATTGATAATGTTGTCAACAGCATCAGCCGTTTTTATATGACTTTGACTAAAGTACCACTTTGGTGGATTTTCAGGAATATGGTTTATCATCCACCGTTTTAAAATTTGTTTACAAACCGTCCGTTGATCGGACTTTCTCTTGAAAATAAAATATCACAAAAGTATGTGATGTAACATTTATAGAGGAGTTGGCATAGTGGTAGGATGTTTGGCTAAAGAGCGAAAGGCTACCAGTTCGACTCCCACCTCTGGCAGAAATTTATTTCAATGTTAGCTCTGAGTTTCTGAGCAAAACTTATTGTGTAATGCAACGCTAACTCAAATTGGTCGGGTTGTTTGGTTGAGCGAATTTCATAGGAGCAAATGTGCATTCTAAGTACTCCAAGACCCTACACATGGGCCCATCTAAAAATATTGTCTCAGCAATTCGTTAGTTCCATTTATTAAAAATAACATCTATCATATCACTATCATACCACTTATAGCATAAAACACAATATTTATAGAGAATTTTAACTTTTTGTGTGAACCACTGTGAGCGGCTCACCGTGATTGAAGCAAAAGTTGCAGGCAGTGCTGAATGAATTAATTAACCAGTTAAAAAAAATCAAAACCTTAATGATGTAACAAGAAAAAAAATACAGCACTTTGAGGATATTTTGTTTACTTTAAAACCCATACTAATTCTTCCCCTTTCAATTTTTTGGTTTTTTTCATTTGATTTATGAATATTTTCCTTCTGTTTTTCATTTATTTCATTTTTACAAATTTTTAAAATCTCCCCTTTTAATGTGAACTTTCTTTTGATAACACAGCAACTTCATTTTCAAATTTATTTTAAAGTTTTTAAAGAAACAACAATATCAAAAATATTAATATTAAATTTAATATTTATTTTATTAATATTAATATTTATTTAATTTTAATCTTAAATTTCTTTCAACAGATCAAAAAAATGCAATTTTAAGAAAGTATTAATTAAACAGTATAATTTAAAGATGTCATTGTATTTCTTTTCAACGGTCAATCCGATTTCCTATTTCTGCTTTAGAAAATAATGCTTTTTTCTTTTAGCTCTTGCCAAAATTTTTCCCTCTTGGATATATAAATTATAACTGAAAAATAGAGGCAATGAAAATTTCCAAAATGTATGATTTAATATTTTAGAAAAGTGCATATGTCCAAAGGTAGTGAAAGTTCAATGGTATAACTACCCTTCATATACTCAGACAGTAAAGAATTTCACCAAGAAGCAAAAGCCAATATATGGTGGCATATTTAATGATCTTGTCAATGCAATGGTATACGAAGTTTGTGGAGATTGTAAAGAAGTACGAAAATCTTTTTTTGTTAAGGCAAAGAAAAAGTTGTGAAATAATCAAATACATAAAAAATGAAATTGAGAAATGAATTACTAACAAAACAAATCTTGTTGGTTCAATTTCCAAGATCTTTTATGTATTTAAAATGAAAATAGTGTTTTTATAACGAGATTTTAAAATAAATAAATATAAAATTTTACTTAACTTTATGGGAATATTACAAAGGGCATGGAAATCATTTTGTAATTTTACTAATTGTGGAGCAAAAAATTATTTTTTTAGGAATATTGGAAGTATGAAGTGGCATTTGGATAATTATCGAAAATTATTATATAAACGTGCCATCTTCAACTCTTATGTCTAAATCTAACAAGATTTATTAGCTTTATGGTCAATGGAATTTCCTTTTTTAAATTCCTGTCCAAATTGATAGATTTTCTTCAAATGAACTCTTTTAGTAAATCAGTACGCTTCCCAATTATTAGTGACGTTTGGCTGGCTGATATTTTCGACCTTAACTTATCATTATTCTTAACCATGTGTAGATTTTGACTCACAACATGATTTGTGATTCATAAATAGAGAAGTTAGCCAATGACAAGGATAATTAATTTTTGTAATAATTTTCATTATGGAGTCTGTATCTAAGCCAACCAGGAATTTAATTTTAGTTACTATTGAGGCCAGTTAATTAAAATGTTTAAAGCTAGTCGTAATCATTAGTTTGAACTTTAGGGAGGAGGTCATGGAAGAAGCGAAGTAGATTGGAATTCACCAGCTATGCGAGAAAAAAATTTAAATGATTTACGAATCAAGATGAACGAGGATTTCGACATTGCATTACCAATACTAGGTGGAAAAGATGACGAAAAATACAGGTTAATATATAATCATTTCTAAATAACTTAGAAAGCAAATTATACCTAAAAACTGATAGTTTTTAAGAAAACCTAAAGCTAAAGTTGAGGGTACAAAACAAAGAAAATATTGCAATGAAATTTCTGCTAAATAAAGATATATTTAAGGGAAAAGTGATATCATTTAACAGACGGAGATTAAAATGAGAAATTTTCTTGTGCAATTAAAACTATTATTCAGGTGTGTTAATTTAAAAGCAAAAAAAAAAAAAAAAAAGATCAAAACAGCTAACTCGTGTTTCCGTAAATCAAAATAAAGTATGTAGATAAATGACTTTTAAAAACTGTCATCTCCATATCCTTACCATGATCTCAGCTATAAATAAACCGCCTGCTGATGGTTCTTTGTAATTCATGGCCTAGATCAGGGTTAGAGTCACTGAGGATGAGATAATTGACAAGCTTTATATTTGTTTAATAATGTAATAGTTACACGTGTAATGACTTTTAATAGCATCTTCAATTTATTTTACTTTGGAAAGCTACCCATAAAGAGATAAATAAATAGAATTTCTGATAAATAAATAGAACTAAGCAAATTTAGATGGAGGAAATAAGCAAATTTACAAAGTGTCAATAAAGGATTATTAGATTTTTCAACATGCTGTGTTATTATCTTGACCAAAGAGTCAGACTGGTGTTTTTTTTTAACTCTAATTGGCTAAAGTATGAATCCATATTGCCTGCTGGTATTCTGGTATTAGCAACTGCATAATTTTGTGTCAGGCTGATAAAAAAATGTTAATTTTTAATGAAATTTAAAAACATACCTTATAATATTTTCTAAACCAAATAACAAAAGAATTAACTCTAGTTTATTTTGTTGGTGTAGGCGTTTATCTTGTAAGCCTAGCCTAATCACAGGAAACATTTTCTTTGGAAACAAAGCCCAGTGTGGTCATAATTTATTTATCTAATTTAGTCAATTATCTCCATTCCAATGTTTTTTTGGCCTATTGAAATAATATTTCAGTTTCAGGCTAATTTTACTTCAATCCCGTTTCCTTAAAAATTGTTTGTTACTTTTCATTTAATTTTTACCTGGATTCAAGTATGAAAGACACCAATAGTATCAAGATAACCAATATACTATTTCTTTTACTAGGTGATTCCTTTAGTAATAACCCTCCACCAAGATATTGAAAGATTAGTATTTCTACATTTTGGATTCAGTTGAATAAAATATGGCATTTCCCTCCGGAATAACTAGTATTGGTTTAACATTAGATTTTTAGCCTTTTAATTAAAATTACGGATAAGTCCTATAATATTTACTTTCATTTGTAAATTTCTTTCATGCAACGCTGTGTGTAAGATCCTCAAAATTTTTTTAAAAACCTATAGATAATTTTTCACAGTACTAAAAGTTCAAAGTGTTTTTATAAATAACATTAGCAAGAATAAATCTAAGAAGTTATTGCTTTCTTTTGTAACATTAGAAGCCACTTTGTTTGTTATTGTTTTGTTTTCTCTAAACTTCTCATAACTGGCAGCCGGGGTTTTCCATATTCAATAGAAATTCTGTGATTCAAAACAAGAATATAAAAGAGCACAGTAAATGCCATACACACTGAATGCCTGGAATCAAATGGTTGAGGGTTGTTAAGTTAGTAGTTTCTAGAACTCATCATTCCAGATTACAATAACTTTTGCATTGCCAAAAGCATTATATAACTCTGTACCAAAGATATTCTTGCAGACTGGCCGAAAAAATAATATTATTTATCACAAAACACATGAAAAAGTTGCCTGCTTAGTTAAAAAAAACACTAACCTAATTTGCGTTAATTTCTATGTTGCTCAGTTGTGTTGAGTTTAATGGTTTTTTTGAGAATTCCATTCTTGATATGTATTTATTGTTTAACACGTCAGTTTCATTAATATCAGCACCAAGAAAACCAAAATCTATTACAACACAGAGTTCTAGCAATGGCCTTGAAACGTGGGAATCAAAACAACATACTTAAACATGTTTTTATAGAATTAACATCATTCTTTTTGGAATGTTTTGTTTTCATTATATTTCTCTTACTTTCTTTTTTTAATTTATTTTGTCAAGAATATAAGAATTTACATGTTTTAAATACATAAAAATACGTGAATATTTATATATTTAAATTTGTAAATGCAAAATACATCTTGACAGCGAGTCAAAGACGATATATGTTTGAATAAACTCAAACAATCACTTCATACATCACCTATTTTAAGTTTTAACAATCATAATAATAAGTATAGCAATAAATAAAATATCATGAAGTTAACACTATTAATACTTATAGTTATGCTTTATTTTTCTGTTGAATGACTACATTCGCTGTCTCTTAATTTTATATCTGAAAAGTCATTCCAAAACTTCGGTCCTCTATAACTTATAACGAAATCTCTTAGTTTTGAGTTAATAAATTGAAATTAGATGTTGTTTGTAACTTTACTTTAATCTCAATTCTATACTTTGCTTAGCAGGTTTTTTGGAAAAGAAAATCAAAATTTTTAGAAAAGATAAATGTTAGCATTTGATAAACGCTGAATTGGTAGACATTAAAAACCTTCATTTCTAGCATTAAATCTCATGTTTTCTTCTAAAATTTAAAAATCGCAATGATTTTTTTGAAGTCTTAAAAGATTTAATAAACATACATATATAAGTACATCTAAGTACTTCCCCAAAGATAAGATAATAATGAAAAAAAGAAAAGTACAATAACTTTGGTGAAGTATGATCTAATATTACTTTATAAATAATAAAAGTATATCTAGCTTGTTATCTAACCTTTTTGAAAAAGTTGTTGTTGTATGATGAAAGTGTTAAAAATATAAACATGTGTTTAATCTCATAAATAATCTAAATTCTTATTAAAGACTTTTGTGTATTTTCTTCTTTCATGTAATCTTTCGCCTATTAAAGTACAAATTATTATAAAAAATTTTTACTTTCTTTCTTCTTGCTTGATTCACTTATTCGGTAAAAAAGATTAGGTTTAAAGGTTACTAACAAACAAAACAAAACAGAATTCACTATATTGTTCTTAAAATAGCTTAGACAATCACGTGAGTGTTACGTTAACATGCGCATGCCCATTACAACATTCTCAAAATTTTTAAGCATAATAATAAAGTATAAACATTTTGTTCCTTTATTTTATCATTCAGAATTCTTAGAACATTATTTCATTGTTTAGGTCTTCTTTGCGATGTTTGCATTAAACATTAGAAAAATACTGGACATCCGAATCAAGCATGGGTTAACATTTCACTGTTTTTAATCTCATAAACAATCTCAAATAATATTTAAAAATTTCGCCTATTAAAGTATAAATTATTATGAAAGATTTACTTTCTTTCTTCTTGTGTAATTCCCTTATTATTAGTTAAATTGGTTGCAAATTTCTATAGCATAGTTAAATTGGGAATTACCATAAAATAGAAACATCAAGTGAGTTATGAAGATAGGTGTTATATTATAGAAACAATAAGCCGCATGGAACAAAGACGTTCCTTGATTTTTTATAAAAATAAATGTTTTAGAATAGTTTTTATACTCATTATAGCTGAGATGCAATACTGAAAATGAGGAGATAATAAGAATAAATATAAAAACAGTAAAAATATAAAAGACAACATTAAGTCTATTCATAGTATTCATTCATGCTTACTAATTTTTATTAGGAAATAGTTGATCAAATATCTATTATTTTCTTGCCAACCTACTGATATATTCAACACAGAAATTTTAAAAATCGCTTGGTCCATTATAGAGCATTATTAAAACCAAATAGTAAAAATTTTAAAACAAAACCCCAAACCTCCAACTGTTTATTTCAACACCCGAGATGTTCAAAAATGCTGCTAAGCAGTATAAAGAACATGGCTATTACTCAGCAAAGTTATGTAGAACCAGTGAAAAACATTAAACTACTGAAAATACTGTTTTTGTGTCTATTTGTTCATATTTTAGGGGAAACTGGTTCATACCAGTAGTAAATGCACCTGGATTTTTAATCTTGCAAAAAACAACAAGTGATGGAGGGTCAAAAGTATTCAGTGCGCTGTTTGCTTGTGCTCCTCTTCTTTTGATCTCTGTAGTTATGATTATGCTTGCCGGACAAATTTTGTGGTTTTTGGTAAGTTTTTTATTGTGATGCAATACTTTGAAATCTCATTTGAATAAAAAAAAATATTTTTAAATTATGGTCAAAAATATTTATTTAGGCCAGCTAAATAAATTATTAATATAAAATGAAGAGGGAGCCCTTATTCTGTCGGCATTGACTTCACTTCTGGTGAAGACAAAAACAATGTAATTATTATTCTAATTGTATAAATGAATGCTTGATGTTGATTGGACGACTAAATTTTAAATTCACTGACTCGACAATGAAAGCCATCATAAAAATATAACTAAAAAGATAAACGAAAATTGAAATTCTTTATTTAATTTTTCGAATAAAATTTATAACAATTATTGCATTTGCTCAAAACAAAACTCTTCTTCATTTTAAACTCCATTTAAATAAATTTCCTCTTTGTGTTTTTAAATCTTTTTATTCAAATCTACTTAATACCCCAAGTTTTTATACTGTTAAAATGAAGCAGAACTCAGTATTAAGGTATTTGTTTGTACCTTAAAATCCTGTTAAATTCTTGAAATTTTACAGAGTTGACATGTTAAAACAATTTACTTTCCTTTTAAAAGTTGGTTCTTGAGAAAAAAGTTGTGTACTTTTTAAAATATTTGGAATCGCTGTTTACAATCAAAATAAACTTAAATCGGTTTTTTGACAATTTTAAAAATTTCGACAAAGATAGCTTTAAAAGCATTTTTCAAAATCATTTGAATTTTTCTACAACTTGTCTTTAATATAAATTATAATATATA
>JAUZNK010057870.1:0-15198 GCA_035046665.1 Euphysa ruthae
TTTTTTGTTTGTTAGATCGGTTTCGATGATTAAATATAAATTAAATCCATTATCAAAACCATTTCATTAGGTGCTTGTGCACAGAACATTTTTAGCCATGAGATGAAGCAGACAAAAATTGTGAAGGGTATGTTTTTTTTTCGTTAACACTTAAAACTGATAGATTTTTTCTCGTACACTTGCGCTCAGAACCCTTTTATTTTCCTAGAAGTGTCCAAAAAATCATTTGGATTTTTCGAAGAAAAATTCTTACGCTTTCTGGAAAAGTGATTTTTCCCTATAATATTTTGATACAAATTCTCCTGCCAACGGACACAATATGATGAAGTAATACAAAATCGTTAGTATAATTTTTTAGCTCATTTTGCAGAAGCTTTGAATATAAACCAATGCAGGTTTAATGTTAAATGCATAAAACATATACTTTTTCTCCACAGGCTGCAAAATTTCTAGAAAATATATTTCAACAACCTTTCTTCGAAATTTTGTAAAATCATAGAATCGATTCTCAACCTTTGCAATTAAACGGAGAACTTGTGAGTAAAAGAATCAATACTTGTTTTTCATGACATCATTTTACAAACGAGTTTGAAATTGTAATATACAGGAGGCCAGTGCTATGATGATGCTGTTGCTTTGACTGGGAAAATAATGTGGTGGCAACTATTATAAAAAGAACAAATAGAAAATATTTATACACTCCCTGTTATGCCCATGCTTTATGCCTAGCTGTAGGAGACTCGGTTAAGAATGTTAAACTGTTGTCACACTTTTTTCGAGCAACCACGGAGAGATATGTAACCTGGTAATAAAATCGCCGAAGAGAGAAACTCATCTGAAAATCGATCGCGAAAGTAATGAAAACGATAATTTGTCTCGAACTTTTGCAAGCAAGGACTTGCTTCGATCAGAATTCTACTTCATGCATAGTGAAGGTTTAAAGTCGATTAGAAATGACGAGTCATTTGCAAGTTCTTGGAAGTTCGTTAAATCAGACCAAGCTCAATTGGGTATCAATGATCCTTCGCTCCCAAGAATGCAAAGACGCGTTGAAAGAGTTTAAAACTACTTTTTTCCCGATCATCATGTCACAACAGAAGAAATGTATCGCAAACTTTGCTTAATATTTGAAATAATTGAAGACGATTTTGGTAGTGACGAACTCACATCAAAACTGGAAGTGATGCGATTTTGTTCTAAAAAGCCAATCGAGAACGTCAAAGATTTGGTCTTCTTTTTTCAAAAGTTGGACAAAGGAAGGAAAGGATTGATGCCACAAGTTGTTGTTCATGCTAAGATTTTTCTGGTAGTGACCACAACAAACGCATTGAGTCAAAAGTCCTTCTCTGCTTTGAAACGTGTGGAAACGTACACGATGGCAACAACAACCAGTAAGCATCTCAATAATTTCTCAAGATTTTTCATATTCAAATTCATCGCCTTGTGCAGCTCCTATAATATATGGTTTTCACGTATTGGATTTCACTGGAATAACTTCTCCATTCTCAGGTTTCTCAATTTTTAAACATAGCCCATACCCCCAGAAGTTTAAATTTCCATTTAGAATTGCTCATTATTTAAATAAGTTCTCTAAAATTAAAGTATGCGTCATGTTCTGCCAAAACAAACCACAAATCAAAACAATGATATTGGTTGATAGAGACTTGGAAGTGTTATATGAAAAGATAATATTCTAAATTCATCTACACACGCAAATACTTATAAATAGAACAGGAATTGTATTTCGGCAGTTTTTTGCACAAAAATATTTTAAAAACAGATAGTTTTATGTTAAGAAGATAAAGAACATCCAAAGTTAGTATTAGGTTTCGGAGAAGGCATTATATTTGCGCGTTTGATATTATTGCCGCTTATGGCGCGCCATACCTTGCAGAAATGGAAGCTGAAGACTCATTGTATTTCTTCCAAAATATGCTTATTTAAGGCATATTTAATATTTTTGTAAAATAATTTTAGTCCAAATTTGGAATTAATCCATGAGTTTAGTGCGTGTTTCGGTTGAGTGGGTGTTTGGGGACATTATTAATTACCTTCGTTTTTTTGATTTAAAGAAAAAAATTATAATTAAATGGTTTTAAGTGCAGTTGGGAAAATGTACATCTTGTGCTTTATTACATAATGCAAGAACATGCTTATATGTAAACATCACCTAAAAAAGTTTGATTGCCAGCCTCCAGTTTTTATTTTAAACTAACATAAACAGAAACGTATGGTCATAACAAAACGAATGTACATAAATATATATTACTAATATATAAACCTCAATCTACTGTTACTTAAAAGTTTATGTTTGTTTTTGTCTGCTTTACATTTTATAAGATATCTTATTTATCTTAAAGTATAAAAAAAGACAACTTTTCTCAAATAAACAAAAACAAATTAGACAACAACAAACAAGAAACAATAAGAATGAGTACTATGGAGAACGTAGCAGCTTTTATGTTGCTGCTGAGCCTAGAGCGTTAAATCAATTTCATTTAACATAGCATTTTGTCGGTTTGCAGCGTTCTCCTGGTCGTTTCAACTTCAACTCTTCACGAAATTTCATTTGTTGCTCTCTCGTAAAACTGAACTGTTTCGCTACCATTAATTCTTTTTTTCTCTTTAGGAGAAGTATCATTTCAGGTATCAGATTCAGAAAAAGTTTCCACAGATTTTTTTCGTATTTTAATTAATTTTTCGGTATTTACTTCAGCTGGATTTGTTTTGCCGTAATTTTTAGCTTCATGATTTTCATCAGCTTCGTGAAAACTTTCTGAAATATCTGCAACATCTGCTATACCCTTGTCCAATTCAGTGACTTCGGGTGAAATTCCAATAGCTCTTAATTAATAAAGTTCTTTTTTTTTTTAATAGTTATATAATAATACTCTGAAGTGATCACGCAATGATCTTTGAGAAACAAAGAAATTGTGCTCTATGTGTCCATTTAGTGATTTGGCAATCTTTCCCATACTTTGCCACGTTCTCGTGCTGCTAAATCTAATTTATCTTCTTCTTTTACAGTTTTAAAAATAAGCCTTGTAGTTTCACTGCTAAACAAATTGCTTCCACTTGTAGACCATTGCAACTGATGCTAGTACTGATTTTATTTGCAATGATGGTTTTCAGAAATCTTCTAGTTCTATCATTTCTGCAGTTTATAAATTATCGACTCAAACCATTTGATTCAGCTAATTCTTTTTCATACTTCCATACTTCTTTTTATGTTGTCGCTGATGATTGATAATGTAAACGCTGCTGATTCAAATTCTACCATTTCTACCAGTGGCGATTCTAATTCTTTAATTTGTAGCACAAAAAACTATGTTAATGTGCTCCACTAGTTAATGTGTTTTACCACTCAATTAAATTGCTATTACATTAATTGTCTTCTCCAACCTCGAACGCCACAGTTATAAACCAATCATCAAATCTGTAATTACAAAGATATGATATTGGATTCAAAAACCAACATCAGAGAACTAATTAATAATGTATTGAAACCTGATTGAGATTCTGTTTTTCCAACACAAAATAAATCTTTTCAATATCGTTGCTTTGAAAAATTTCAAACAAATTTCAAAGTTTGTTTGTTGACATATTATGCCTTTAGATGGAGCGTTTTGTCTCCCTTATGTTTTATTCTGTGATAAGATTCCGAATTTTTAAAGATATATAAACTTTTTTTTGAACCAATTACTCATTGGTCAAATGGTTTTGGGTCTTTTAGGCATAATGAAAACTATGAAACTGGAATTCATATGAAGTGATGTCAAAGTTAATAGGTAATTCTCTACCTGCTGATGTTTTAACTGATTCTAATAGAAAAAAATTCATTGAAGAGAATCTTGAAAACCTGTTCCTAAAATTGATGTAATAATTGTTTGTAGTGGGCAAGAAATAGCTTTGTGTAGTCATTATGAAGGTTCTAAATACCATATTCTCCCTGATGATTTACTCAACAGAGCAAACTGGAAATTTTTATAAGACCTTAAATTTTAGGGTATGTGGTGGGGATATTGCTTTGAAAGAACATCTTTCAAAGTGTCTTGCCATCATACATTTCTACAACGACAAAAAACGAAATTTTTGAGTGTTATGGAAATATAATTACTATCAAACTTGTATTAGAAGTTAAAAAAATAGTTTTATTCTTTGATGACTGATGAGCTTTTAGATAACAAGGAATGATTATAATTATGTTTTCGTTATGTTCATTCTACATACAAGATCAGAGAAGTTCTCTTCATTGTAAGATTAGTTTATCTGGCTTAGATTAGTCACAAATTTTTTAAAAAGCATTAGAGGAATTTAGTTTGTCTATTAAAAATTTTTGTGGTCAAGGCTAGGATGGAGCTGGTAATCTAGCTGGTCATTTTAGAGGTTTCTCCGCACGTATTGATGAAATGGAGGTTTTTGAGGAGCCATTTATACCTTTGCTTATCCCTTTAGATGTTATGTCTTCAAAAATTGGTAAAATTTACAATAGATATAAATTTATTTACTCAGGTTCTCTCTTTGTTAAATGAGGTATTCTTTTTTGAATTTTTTGTGTCCCTTGTAATTACAAAAAAAGTGTTATCATTAACTCACAGCATCAAAAATTGCTTCAAAACAGGAACATATATATGATGGAAAATGTAACTTATATTAATAGTCTTAAAAATGCTGTAATGGAATGTAGAAATAATTTTGATTTTTTCACACTGAGTGATATAAAAATGCTTGGATTTTACCAGAGAAAGTTGGAATGGAAGGAAAAGGAAAACATGCTGTTTAAAGGAAAACTTTAAGGGATAGCCATCCTTTGGCAAGCCCTTTTAATTATTGTTAGAAGATATTAACTATTCCATTACTAAACTATCTTTCAAATGAATTGAATTCACGGTTTGATTTTTCTACTGTTTATACTGGTTTGTGTATTTTGTATGATATTATTGTTATGACACACGAAATTAGAGATTGGAAGATAACTTTTAAACCATTTGCAAATTTTTATGCGTCTGATCTTCCTAGTCCTTTCACTTTAGATTCAGACTTGTTGCTATGGGAGAATTACTGGGCAAATTTTCAGTTGCTGTCCTGAAACTGTTGCAAAAACACTGCAGGCAGTAAATTTAAAAAAATTGCAATCATTCCTGTAATCTCGTGTGAGTGTGAAAGATTATTTTCTGCATTGAGGAGACTTAATTATACACGTAGCACTAAGTTAAACGACAGGCTAAATGTTTTGAGTTTATTGTATGTTCACCAAACTATAATTCCTGATGTGAATGAAGGGCGAGAGAAAGTTAGAGTTAGTTTAATTCTACAAATAAATAAATCATTTTCTTTATGATTATACACACAGTATCATGTTAAACGACAGCCTAAATAGTTTAACCAAAATATAATTCGTGGCATGGATGAAGTACTTCATTTATTTGCAAAAGATAAAACAAGGTTACAGTCAATTTAATTTAATTTGACATCTACTAAATAATAGTTTTATAATTTTTACAATTGTTTATGATTGTATCAGCAACGCGATTTGTTATCATTGTTCGGTTTTATTTTGGATCGGATTTTTCATTTAAATGCATGGTAGAATGTGTTGAAGTATGCGTTAGGTCAAGTATGCTTCTGTTAAATACCACGACATTCATTGATCTATATATTGGCCTGGTGAGTTAGGTCTGCCATAAAAGCTGTTCTAATTGATAGTTTTTATTGAATCTTCAAATTGCAATGTTAAACTGAAAATGGTTATGAAAAACCGCGACAGCTTTTAAATCACGAAATGGGTCAAGTGGCCGACGCAAAACGGCTTGATCATTACAAAATGCAGCAAATATTAGACAAAATAGACAAAATATCACGTAAACACTAAAGTGCCATAAGGAAATTTTGATGAATAATGTTTCGGTTACGATTTATTATCTCACAAAAAATGGAATATATGAAAGTATAAGGCTTTTATCAGAAGAGGCTGAATGTGCAGAATTCATATCTAAGTTAAACAAGAAGAATTTGAGCAGATGCACCTTTTCCGTGATGACGCCGCACTATTTCCGTGATGACGCCGCACTATTTCGCCCTGAAATTACTTTTTTATGATTGAAGTATTCACTGTGATCAAGATACACCAGAGAGACAAATATTTATCATTACGAAAAATCAAATTAACTGTTTAGGGAAAATAAAGATTTAAAACAATAAAAAAACACTAAATTATTACTTTCATTATTTATTATTAATAATGAAATTAAAAAAACTTTTTAGGAGCAGCTCTCTTAAGAATGGTCAGCCATGATGGCTTTTTTTTCGCTTGCTCCGTTTCTTTTTTATCCTTTTGTTGTGGTTCTGGTATGTTATTAAGATCTAATTGTTCCACTACTTCTTTCATTGGGATTTTTACCGACGCTTCCAGATTACCAAAACTTTGGAGTGTATTCCGAAGCATCAAGTTGGTGACTTCTGAATGCCCGGACGAAGAACCTAAAAAACAAAAAGGAATAAGATAATTTTTTAAGTAAAAGCACCTTGCGCATTTTCAAACGAAATGAGAAAAAAAAAAAAAGGGAATTAGAAATCTCACTCGCACTAAGAATTTGATGAATAATAATAAAGATTTTACCTCTTAACATTAATCACAGCCTTAAATCTTACTTTCTTCTTTGTTTTTTCTACCGTTATTAAACAAAAACCTAGTTTGTAAATGCTCGCATTACTGAATGCTTTTAAACTTATAGTCTTGAATAATTCCTTTATACCAAAATCTCTGCTGTTTAATATGAAAATGAATATCTCAAAAATTTTTAATTTTATTTATGGCTTAAACTTTATCAATAAATTTTGTGTTCTTGTAAAAATCGCAAATATTTCCAAGCAAATATGATCATGCTATAGAAGGAGAGAAATTTATCGCTTTTTCCAATATAATCTAGCCTGGTGAAATTACTAAGTTTTTGTGAAGGGCCGTGTATTAAAACAGTTTCAAACGCAAAGAAGCTACATTTCATTATAGGTATCTTTTAAAAACGATTATATCTGAAACCAAAAATGTATTCTAATTTCAAACGAATATAATCTGAAGCAACTATATATTTTGAGTCATCTTAAAATAAGGACCAGGTGTACTACGGTTCACCAGGCCACCAGCTAATTAGACTTATGCAAACCCTAAAGTCCTAGAAACGAGGTTTGTATTTTAAAAAGTTATCTAGGCTTAAGAAAACAGCTCATTAAAATCGAAGGTCTGAGAACGAGGTTTATATTTTTTTAAATAGTTTTTATTTGAATCTAACAACAGATTATTCTTGCAAAATCAATTTCATTATCAAATAGCGTTCGTATCAAAATTGTTTTGTCTTTAATCCCAAATTATCTAAACTCTACTGTAGAGCAGTTTTCGAAGAAAAATTAAAAAACAAAATAAAAAGTTTAATCGTAAAATATTGATAGATGTTTGGATCTCATTCATTCTCTCATTCATTCTACCATTTTAGAAATTAAAAGTAGAAATTAGATATCACCTCATTCGTGCGTAAATTTGTTAATGTATTCATCTTATTATTTAGGTTTGAGTATTAGATGTAGCTAAAAATTTGTCTCAGACAAAAATAGTCGGATTGGATGTGTTTCGAACAAAGAATTGGAACTGATTCAGAATTTTTCAAGTATTTCACACCAAAAAAACGATTCGTTGTTTTCACCGTAGATCAGTCTTGTAATGACTTAAATATTTTTTCTTAAATCGAATTTTAGTGAGTTCAATAACAGATGTGAAATATCTCTTACCATTTTTCATGTTATCTTCAACGTTTTCCAAATGAGAACAACATTCTTGTATTTCACCAGCGAGTGCTCTCACATCGCTGCTTTGTGTTTCGATGACTGTTTTAACTTTCATCATCTTTTTCAGCACGCATATCCGCTCATTAAGTTCTTTTTTAACAGAATGATTCCTTTGTGCATACTTTCCCATTTGCCCAATACAATGGTTAGCTGCCTTGCACATTTCCTCAAAACGAAGTTCTTTTCTTTTCTTCATCTCATACTCGTTTATTATTAGTTTTTTTTTTTTTTTCAATTGAAGTTCACACAAACTGAGATAACACCTTAAATCTTTGTAATTTGGCTTGTTGCAACTACATTGTTGGTTGGAATAATTCGAAATGATACGATGTTGTTCTTCCATCATATCGCCCACTTTCACCTCGGTTATTTTTTCTAGGTTTCTACTTTGTATTCTGATAGTAGTTAATGCTTTTTCAGCTTCATAACGCTGCTCAGCTGCTAGACGCCCTGCATGTTCCACCTCAATCTCTGTTTTTAAAGCAAAGATTATTTTTTCAAAAATAGCTTTCAACTCTTCAATTTCTTTTTTTAACGCAACAACTCGTTTCTGGTCATAAAAAATCTTTCTTTGATGCGTTTTTGTGTTAGTCTGAACTGCATTATTGGCCAATATAGTTTTCTCTAGCTTCATTGCCTGTTTAAATTCTTTTTTCTTTTGATTTTCTTTTGATCTTCTTGCTCTTTGCTTTTTGCTTCAAGAGCTTTTTCCGTAGTTGCATGAGACTCTTTCAAAAGTATTTTTTCCTTCTCACCAGGATTACCAGGATGAACTTTGGCTAAAACCTTTCGATTAGATCGAACTGTAACACTTTGCCTGGCAAAACTACTGGGCTTTAAAGGTGGAAAGTTTTCATCTAGAGATGCATCCGACTCGCTAACCTTTTCTTTAGAATTAAAACATTTGAGAACATTTGCATAACCCTCCATTGCAGGTTTTTCACCAGTTTTCTGAACCTTAGAGTGTTCTCTAGCTGCATAGCATTGAGAGGCTCTCAGCTCTACGAATAACAGGAATTTAATAAATTTTTAGATATCAAATTGGACTTTGACCTCTCCAACAGGAAAAATTTCTTAACAAAAGCAAACATTTTTCTTGGTAAAATCTGCTATTAAGGTTTACTTTTCAACTTTATAACAACTGATCATTTGATTTTATGTTTTTGAAAATTCAAAGAAAATTAGTTTTTTCAACATTTTTGAGAGAATCCATGAATGCATTTGATATATAAACTGCATCTAATTAACATAAATATCTGAAGTAAGTCTTTCTAGCTTTCAAAAAAAAATTTTTTGCTTTAATTCTATTAAAACTGGGCTTTTTTTGGCTTTTGTGGCACCGGAGGGGTCATTAGTTCCGCATTAATGTAAAATTGATATTCCTGTCTGTAGAATACATATTACGTTCTGTAAATTAAAAAATCTTGTCCGTATTTTATCATAAAATTTTATTTTCCATTTGGTATTTGCGTAATAAATAGTTATCAGTTCAAAAAAGCCACAAAATATATAGCTAAGTGGTATTTTTCCAAACATTATCTAATGTTGCGGTAATTTTTTTTATTATATTAGTCCTTAAAAATAGTTAGGAAAAGTCACAAAACTCCATGATCGTACCATAAATACAAAAAAAGATACAGCCAAATAAATATGTGACGGAAATTTTGTCGCCCCGGTGTTAACAGAATTAAATGAAGTTACTAATCAGCTCGATACTCATTCTCGTAAGTCGGCAAAATTCTTTCAGACAAAGAGAAATATATATCTTAGGAAAAAATTACTTTTAATAATTTGATTGGTGTTGTAAGTAAATAATTTACACAGAGTTTAGCAATAGATCTAATATGGATCCTTGAGAAGTATATAATCTCATAAAACTGTTATTGTCAAAATAAATGTATGTGCTTGATATATTTTTAATCCATTTATGTGTGATTCCCCTGATACCATATAATTCAAGTTTTTCGAGGAAAATTTTATGATAGTCAGAACCCTTTTGAAAGATCATCCTAGTTTCTTTGTTAGCAAAATCATTAGTTTTCGCATTAGCGAGTTGTATTGCATGTTAAGCGAATTTATTTCTTTGGAATTGAAGTTTTTTTTAAAAAATAATTAAATTTTGTGAAAAAAAAAAAGAGAAAAATTTATAATTATTATATTTAAAAAAAAAAGATTTTTATTTCATCGCATACGTTAAAATGTTTAAGATATTAATTGTGCCATGAGTTCTAGCTTGTAACTTCCAAAGTTCTTATGGGTAAGGGAAAAAATGAAACCATATTGAAAATCATTTAAGTAGTATATAAAAATATTGCACTTTAAAAGCCCGAAATATCAAATAACTTCTATTACCAATTCAGATTTGGTTGCTCGTTATATAAAATGTGTAGATATCCCTTAAAAATGTTACAATAAATAAATAAAAGTAAATTTTAATTACTAGCATTTGAAATAGATTTCAAAGCAATGGAACCAATGGATGGGAAACTACCTGGCAATCCTTTAAATTCTTTTTCAAATAATTCATTAACATGTATTTCCAAGGGTGTCTAAAAAGAATTAAATTATCTGTTATACTTATGATGTATTGTTGATAACTAAAGTACTGTTTATATGCCGTTTTTGATGAACCAAATTCTATATCTTGAGTAAAGATCACTTATATCGAGCTAAGTCTGGAAAACTAGAATTCTCGACATTTAATTTGTACAGAATGATACTATATCCAAAATTTTACCTTTCAAAGTGTTCTATGTAATTCTGACAACTAAATTTTCTAATATAAAAAATTGGCATTTTTGTTTTTTTAGTGAATTCAAAGTTTTTGTTTTGCTGAAAATTTGGATTGTCATAAAAAAAGATCCAATCTTTAAGACTAGTTTAAATTTAACTTAAATAATGTGAACTTTCTCACTTTTTGGCCTTAAAATCTAACAGTTTAGCTCAATGCAATTTATAAAACTTTATCTCATAAACACTTTCTAAATGCGAAAATGCTTTTACCGGCTTAACGTTGTTTAGAGCCATTCCCCATCTTTCTAAGACTGTTCTCTTTTTTTTTTTTTTAACCAAGCTATCCTTTTCTGTCTATTTTTTTCATCCCTTTTCTCAATTTTAGAACTTTTATTAAAATAAGGTATTTCATACTCCAATTTAGTGCCATCTAGACCTTTTTTCGTTAGATGGAGATTGTCTTCTTGTTTTTTTCTTTCGTATCGATCACTTCTCATAGTGAAGATATTTTCTATAAGACAAATAACACTATTGTATATACTGATTAATGACACAGCAAACTTTCAAATTCACGTATGATATAAAGAAAATATGTTGATTGTAGAAGTGTACACCCAATAGTCAGAAACTGAATAAAGGCCTTATAATGGTGGCATTTTTGTCATAGTGAAAATAAAAAAAAAGTTAAACAAAAATATAGTTTAAATGATTTTCTTTAAGGTGTGACAGATTTTAACAAATCTCTTTATTATCGAAGTTTTATTTAACGAAATATTGACCCTAATTTTTTTATCACATGGTTTTATTACTTTTTTTGTCAATAATATTTTTTGAACGAAAATTCGAAGAACTCGCTTGGATTTGGTCTTGGTGATTTGAGGTGCGTTAATGTTTTCCACCCTAATGCAACTATCGGTTTCTTCGGTGCTTTTATTTAGCATAAAAGTCGATTCCTTGGTCAATTTTGTCTCTGATGAAGTTGACTGATGAACATGATCAACTATTGGAAAAGAATAGCACTATATTACTAGAATCAAAGTCTTTTCGATACATCATTTAAGATGACAGCAACTTGATGCTTATTCTAAAATACTTTTGTTGTGATTTTCAGAATGTCCAGGAATAACATAAAAGAAGTTGTAATTATTTTTGTGACCCGTTTTTAAAAAACTGCCGCGTTTATAAATTAACATTATTTTAATAAAGATTTTTAACAATAAAATTTTTATGTTTTTTGTAACAACTATTTGGATCGTTTTTAAATAAACTATGGATTGAGAAAAGAATAATTTCGATTAGAATGAGATATAATGGGCGTGTTGAATGGCTTTATAGTGTAGAAAATGGGTACAAGCAAATGCAATCGGTGGTTGTGGATAAAACTTAAACCACAAAAAATTTTTTATATCCCTACACAAAATGGTAAAAAATCATAAACTGTGAAATTTTCTTTTTATAAACGTTAAGGTAATTGAAATATATATTTTTTCTGATAAAATTGTCTGAAAAGTTTTATATACTTTGTTCCAAACATAAATTACAGCTAACAAATTTACCTGTTGACTCTCGATCATTGTGCCCTGGTTTACTTCCAATCGTGCAAGAGATCTGGAAATATAAAGGCAAGCCAGATAATTCTCATGGATTAACTTATTTTTGGACGAGTAAATTTTTCTTCATTTTGTGTGTAATTAGTATAATAGTAGTTTTTGACATTATTTTAAAATAAAGAAAGAAAACACCACAGAATTATTATTGTTATTATTATTATTATACCCAATTATTATTATCACCCAAATTCATGAACCAAAATCAAGGCCACATCATATAGTCATGACTGGATTGCTGTTGCAAATCTGTAGAAAAATCACTGAACCCTTAACTTCATCAGAACTTGAAAAATATACTTATTATATTATTACATATATTACGAAAAAAGTGTTTTGTTTTTACCACGCTATTGACTGAATGTGCTGGCTTTGGGAAAATATCTTAGATAAATAATCTTTATTGTTTTGTAAAGCTTAATAAAAGGTGTGTGAGCTGTGTGGTCCCCACTTTTACAATGAAAAGTTTTATAAGCTCTTTCAATGACATAAATCCTATCAAATACACCAACGAAAAATCTTACGGCCAGCATAAACTTTATTGTATTTAATTTAATAAAGACAAAAAACGAAATCAGGGAAAAAATATATCTTTTAGCACTAGCTAAATAACAGACTTACACCCTTGCTAGGATTGGGTAGAATTCCACTCCAGAAGTAAAAAATACATGTTGAAGGTTCTAATTTCTTCAAAAAAAAGAAAAAAACATTCGATTCAGAAGACAAGGCAGAATTTTTTCTACAATGGGGTAAATTTTTTTGGATAAAATCTAAATTGTGAGGTTGAAAGCTCGAAATGAAATTTTTAATCCTGAAACTTTATTTATGAGTAGAAGGCCAAAAAAAAACCATCCGGTACTTAAAAACACGAATGTTGTATACAGCAAAAATAAATTTTTGTTGAAACTAAAAAGATCCTCCCAATATTACAAATCATGTATGTTTTAAGGCCATCTCCCTCTGCCAGTAAACTTTTGAATAACCTTCTCACGTAGCTTAAAAAAAACCTATAAAAATTTATCCAATTTAAATTTTTTATTGCATTTTTGATATCAACATTTTAAAATATTAGCCCATAAAAACATCAATCCTTCAAAATTATCACATGCGAAAATACGATCTGTTAAGGCAGTGTAATATTTCATTATAACGGGAAATGTCGTGGATTAAAGTCCACTCTAGAGAGCGAAAACATTTCTCATTATCGATTGTTGCTCTAGCACATATGGGACCTTTAAATTGAGCCACTATCATAATCGAGTACAACCAATCAATCAAAAAATGCGGATCTTTAAAATACGGACCCTAAAAAAATACAGACCTTGAATAGTATCAGCCATCAAAATATCAAATTTCGAAAAGCTCAACGTACAAAATTACTATCACCAGAAAACCAGCGATCAAAAATATCACCAAACAAAAACGTTTCTTATACGAAACTCCAATTTCCTACCAAAATATCAGCATTATAATTTTTCAGTTTTGCAAACTGTCGAACTTAAAAAATTTTTACTTTTATAAATTTCAAAATGCTTCCCAAAAATATATATAAACCTTCTACACACTATATCAAACTCGTGAGAAAGACCTCCTGCCTTCCTAGTATAGATAGAATTTCAACCCTTGGGATCAAACATACAGTTATGCGCATAATAAAATTAATTAATGTTTGCTTCACTCAAAATACAGCTTTATAATTGTTAAGAACAATTGTTTTCAGGACATCGCGAAAAAACAAAAAAAATTTATTATGTTAAAACTCTCCACTGCCATTTACTAAGCCCTCTACTTCTTCATTAACAGTAAAACCTTTTATAATTGATCTAAATATCTTTTTTCTTAACTTTACCAGTGTGGAACACTATTTTTCTACCCATGTACACCAACTCGTTCTACACAGTTCAGTTTCAAATATGCGCCTCTTGACATACTGAGTACCTCCAACTGATTAATAAGAATGCGTTCTCCTTCGTTAAAGCAGAGAGCTGTTGAAGACATCCTGACAAGCAATGCCGTACGCTCAAGAAATACATCTTTGTTTTGGGGCAACGCTTACAAATTAATTGATTCAAGCACTCTTTTGGATTCTGTGTCTTTCCACGAAGACACTTTTCTGAAAGACTACCAGCGCCTAACACTTTGAACATTGTTATGAGTAAATCAAAAATAGCTGCTGATATCATTATATTTCCTTTATATGATGGTTTTCCAGTTAATTTGTCAGCCTGGTACCCACAACAGGGATCCGGCGTACGTTGTTACCGTATGGTTTAGCAGTGAAATGAAAACAGTGTTGTAGGAACTGCTATCACTATTACAAATAAATGTGGTATATAAAAAGTTTTTTTTTTTTGGTATTAAGTGAATAAATATGCCGTTTTCGATTCCATCGACCCTGTGTATTTTTTATCAAATGGGAAATAGGATAAATCAGTTGGTTTTTTGTATTGAGCGAATAATCGATTCCTTCGACCCTGTCTATTTGCATCAAATAAGTTTTTTCCTCTGTTAACGAACGTTTTATCATCGTTTTGAGTTGGTTTATGTTGGCGATAAAATGTGTGTTTCCATTCACAAATTGGATTATCACACATATTTAGTAATTGAGAAAATCCCAAATTAGCCTAGCAATACTACAACACACCACTTCCAAATAACACGTGTGGTTATGACACTTTAAAATACTTATTAGCTTCTGAAAGCAAGGAAAAGTCCATAATCACATTGAAATCCTCAACGTTAGTGTCAGGGTTCTAACTAGGCTGTTTTAGCGTGGGGTCGCTACACTATTATTCATCTCCGCTACTTTAAATTTATCCCCGCCACGCTGAATTCTATTCTACTACTCGATAAAAAATAAGAATCATAACAACAACATACTTAAACATTTGTTTATAACATTAATTCATCATTTTATTCGTTATGTTTTAATTATGTTTCTCTTAATTAAGAGATAAAACGCATGTCATGAGTTATAAAATTTTATTGAGCGACGTTTCAGGAGTCATGCTGCTCCTAT
>JAUZNK010057881.1:0-15197 GCA_035046665.1 Euphysa ruthae
GTCAATATCTACATCTTTATTTACACCATTTTTATCACTATCAATATCTACATCTTTATTTACACTATTATTTACATTCTTTTTACTATTTCCATAAAATCCTTTTCGTTTATTTGCTTTATTAGTTCGTACTTTAACTCTGCAAGATTTTGGCATGTCCACTAGTTTTCAAAATCTCGTGCTCATAAGTTGTGGGACAAAGATGTTTTTATTTTCTATTTTGTCTCGATCAGCCACATATTTTATCGATCAAGTCACACACAACTTAATACCCATGTCCCCTTAAGAGTAAGTTTTGAGGAAATGGCAATTTTAGGGTCCCAAAAAGCTGATTCAACACACTACATCGGGAAACTAGTGCAAAAAAAATTATTCTCCAGGTGTCAAAAATACTTAAATATGATATTTCTGCTATTTTTATGGGAAAAAAGACTCGAAAAAATGACTTCTGGATGTTTGAATCAACAAAAATACTTATTTTCAAAAAATCACAAATTTGATGATTTTTGAGGGGGTTAGCACCTTAAGTGTTGTTTTGGTCTTTCTTCCCCATTAACAGACTTACGAATTCTTGAAATTTTTTCTAAAAGGAACAATAACATAATTTTTCATATGATTCTATATATTATATATGTTTTTTAGCAGTAGGGATATTTTAAAATGTAGTAGGTCATGCCACCTACTTCCATTATTCTTTTCTGACTTAATAATAAGATCATATGTAATGGATGTGGCATCCATGGTCAACAAATGTTTAAAGAAATAGTTCTAAGAAAAGACACATGCAATATAAAACAAGTAAAGAGGAAGACAAGCAACACATAATATCAGAAAAATATATAACCACTTCAACATTATAAATGAGCACCCACTGATTGCATTATTTTTTGATATTTTGTCAACATTTTTTACACACTATTATCACAGAATTTGTAATTAAATGATATAAAAATTTCAGAAATTCTAAATTTCATTGTCACAAAACCTTCCTTTCTTTTCAGGGATCCAGCACATACAAATTTTTTCTTATTTGAAAACAGAAAAGTTTCTTTCGATGAGGAAAAATGCTCAAAAAATATAATACCAAAAGTAATGCTAGTCAATGTATGAAAGACCAATTGCTTATAACTTAAAATTCCTTAATATATGTTGAACACCCCCTGATTTCTCACAAATCACATTGACATCAAAAACAACTTTAAAAATCTTGATAAGTGATGACAACAGATAGCGTATAACTTTGGATTGAAAAGAAATGAAGCTTTCGAACTTTAACATGTGTTATATATACAAATACATAATAATGTATATACACATAATACAAAAAAAATCAAACATATCAACCTTTGGTGGGGGGCATGGATGGCCATAATTCCTATTATCACCATGTTTGTAAACCGAATATTCTTAATTTTTTTAAAAAAGCACCAGGCTTTATTTTTTAAACGCAAAAAAACAGAATGAAAAAATGTTTTATAGAGTAAAATTTATGACATTTTAACTTTACTGTACAATTCTCTAAAAAAAATCCTCATTTTCACAGGGGTGCCAAAATATTTAAAATATTCCAAATTGAAAACAAGTTCACTTCATCAGAGAAAACTTAGTACAAAATGTAAAATACCAATTTTGAAAATTTAGGTAATACTAGCTGGAGTTAAAAAAATCTACCGCATATTTAAAAAAGGTAAGGACTATAGTTTATCCCCCCCGTTTTGAAAAAAAAATCACTAAATTAACACAAGCTTTTGTTTGAGAACACCAAATGGAAAAAAATAAAAAGCATTAGGTTACCATACCAAAAAGTTATTTCTGCACCTTTTACGAAGTTGTAAAAACTAAAGTAAATTACTTATTTTTAAGATTTAAAAATAGCTCTACGACATCTACACTCAAGCTATCAAGGTCGTAAGAGAATCATAGCACGCTGTCACGCTCTTTTGAATTTAAAAAAAAAATTAAATTAGATTCCAGGTCCCGTAATCCAGCTCGTCACTTATAAAGAAATTATTTGAACCCCCTGATTTGCGTAAAAACTGTCCCCATTTGAATATATATTTTTACCGTGGAATATTTCAGGAGTGCGGACCTTGCGATTGACATCGCAATTATAAAAAACTATTTTATGCTTTTCATGCCCTAAGTTATGCTCAACGAATGTCTTAATCAGGCTTATTACTCAATAATTGAATTTGTATAAAATAAATCTATTGCCTTCTAAAAGTAAAAATAACAAAAACAACACATTTGCAGTATACAATTTCTATATGTCTAGGTTTAGGGAAAATAAATTTTGTCCAAAAAGTCCTGACTTCAGTGTCCAAGTGACTTTCAGAAGTGCCTTCCTCAAATTTTCCAATTGGAAAGTCTTAAATAAAATTACCAGCTGTTTACTTTCAACTGTTGAAAATTTATATAGGATTTCAAGTACTTCATCTCTCATTACAAGTCTACCTATACCGAAATTTCGAATGTCTGGTGAAGAAGGAAGTTCATTCGCCGAAATTCCTAATAAACTTAAGTTAACCGTTTGTATTCTTATAATAAATGCAATTCATATGAACAATCATGGCTCTTCATTCAGACTCAAACTTTTCTATTGAAGAAACTCATCACCATCTTCACTTTGAAATTTCAAAAAAGGCATTGCGGTTAAGATATATTCATGTTACGAATATAAATTCTTAATTTACATTCAGTGTGAGAAATATCAGCAAAATATTACTTTTTGGTTAACCCTTTCAAAAATTGAAGTTTTCTTATTTTTCAAAAATTTTAAAAATTAGAAAAATTTTTGGATATTTAAAATCTGAAAAAGTGACTTAAACATATAAACCAAAAAGAAGCAAAGGTGAAAATGCAATGTATGCATTGATTGCACAATACAACATTGCAAAATACAATAAATTAACAGAGATGACTTTTTTCGTTTAAAGGTTTATTTATAAACTAGAACAATTTCACCACTTACTATATTGAGAAAGAAATAAAGGACTAAGCCTCAATTTTGCCGAAGGCAAACCTAGCAGATCGGCCTGGAGGGCTAACTAATGCTAAAGAAGCATTCTTTTCATTAAAAAAAACCTTTAAAACTTCTCATTTTTCTAGGAAACACAATTTTATATCTAAATTTGCAAAGCTCTAGATTTTTTCCCATTGTGATACGAAAAACTTTCCGTTTTAGGTGTGGTCAGGTTTCAAGTTCCGTACAATCGTTCAAAAAATTTCACGAGTTTTGTTCAAAAACATATTAGCTTAGGAGCGGATTATTATTTTTTTTTTTTTTTAAAGGGGGTTTTTTATCGAGAGAGAGCTTTGGGAAAGTGAATATAACAAAACAAGAAATTATTACTCATCATTTTTTATGCAAAATTAAAAATTAATCTATGAATAATTCATATAGTTGGTGACGAAAAATTCTAGTACAAACGACAACAATGTCCAGCTCCCTGGTTTCGTCAAAATTCTAGTACAAACGACAACAATGTCCAGCTCCCTGGTTTCGTCATAAAACACACATTTTCCAGGGGTTAATAAAAAAGATCAAACTATAAACAGTATTTAAAAAAGAATAAAAGTGAAGCAATTTACATTTTCGTAATTTGATTGTAAACTCTTTTCATGTTGTTATGACACCGCTAAAAACAATCCTCTAAACTTTATCTCTCGACAAGCAATAAAAATTGATTTTAGATTGCACGCCGTTTAAGAATTAATTTGTAGGAACAATTAAAAAAAAAAAAAAAAAAAAAGAGAAGAAAACAATGAGAAAACGTTACGAAACAACCATGGTTACGTTACAGCTAATCTCATGAATCATGAATCGTCAAAAACAAATTTTTTAGAATTCAAAATTTGTACAGAAAAAAGCAAGAATTCAGGGAATTAGTTTAGTGTTATAAATTCTAGCTAAAATTTGATAACTGAATGTAATACGGTACTTTTTTACGCTTATTTAATAGGAATAAAAATTGAGAAACTTGGCATTCAAAATGTAAAAAGAGTCTTAGTGTTAACAAAATATATGGAACAACTTTATGGATCAAGTAAGTATCTCTCTTTAAGCTAACGGATTGCATAAGATGAGATCTTTGAAAATAAAAAAACAACAAAAATAAATCATATCACCAAATCTGAATAAAAATATACACAATGTTTCCAAGCAAGTAAGCTAACTACCACATGTTAGTGTAAACGCGGATTTAACAACAGGATTGCATTGAGAAAAAAACATTTTTGAAATGGCTAAGTGGATTAAATTCGATTAAAAAAAAAGTAGCACAAATAAATTAATTCACAGATAATATTGCTTTTGCGGGTATGTGATAGCTAGTCACGAGTTTTATTCGAAAATAGAAATACCTACTGTATTCCTCAAAATTTCTTGATTGATGACTTAGTTTACAGGTATTACGTTGAACCAGGTTTTGATAAATTATTTCTTTTATAAAGAGGCCATTTATAAAACCATCTTCGTTCGTCGCCCTCTTCCCATTCGTCAAACATCTAAATGAAACATGAATTTTATTCGAATTAAATGTTATCGAAAGCCTCAGGAATATGGGCATTACATTAAAAAAATCAGGGGGTAATTATATAACAAAATTAGGGGGTCATACTTATATTAATTTTGCTCAATGGTATAACACGAGCTGATAAAAAAAAAATACGAGTTCGAAGAATTTGCAAATATTAAATTTCAAAATCTGCAACTGGCTGTAAAAAAATAAACTTTAGCAAATATACGAACAAGTGCCCAGAAATGTTTCAGCTGTTTCTAAGAAACATTTGGAAATTACTATTAGCTTATTGATTTAAATTTTTTTAAAGTGTTCCAAACATTCTTCCAAACATTCTTTCAAATATTCTTTCAAATAATTTTGCGAAATATGTATATACTGTCCTTAAGGAATCACGAAAGTAACTGAAACTATGTGGGTTTTTTTGGACAATCATCTTTTTCGAAAAAGAGTTATATGTAAAGTCACCTTGTAAGCCTTTTAAAGGAAAAGTTAGGTTTTCTCACATGGGCGATTATAAGCATCTGCAGCTCCTTAAAAGTTTATTAAATAAAAATTCATTTCTATTTGTGAGATATAACTCAGCTAGCCTCTTTCATTTTACATTTCGTTTTCTTAAACTTCTTATCCACAGAAAAGTATAACTTAAAAAAACAATTGCTTTCCATTATTCAAAACTGAAAATTACGAAAAGTTTCTTTGGGAGTCTTTTTCGTAGTTTAACTTGCATATTAATGTTGTGCAAAAATCTTTACGCTTGTGTTTCCATTCAATCTTATCTTACTTAAAGGACTTTTAAATTTCTCTGTAGTACTTGAAAGCTCTTAACTAATTCTAGAATTGAGACTTTATTAAATGCGTAGTAAAATGTCGGATTCACTTCTTAAATTTTTCTTTCAAGAAATTTTTTTAAGAAACTCTAATACTGTAAATGGAGTCCGAAAAATTTTCCTATTTCAAGAATAAATAACCATCTTTATAAAAATTTCAATGTTCACAAACTTTTGACCAAAGAATTACATGATAACATAACTAAGAGATTTTATGCAAACCTAAGTATGACAATGTACAAGAAAACCAAAAAAAAAAATAAAAAAAATTTTTAAACTTTCCTCTCAGAAAAATGTTAAAACTTTCCTCTCAGAAAAATGTTAAAACTTTCCTCTCAAACCAATGGAATGGAAATGCTTTAAAAAGACAAAAAAATTACCCTAGTCTTCCATTTCGAATTAGTCTCTTTCCGGATTCTTGCATCTTGGCGTTGCTTTTCTTCCAACTAAAATAGAAACACATTTATTAACTCTAGGATTGTTTTTACATCATAAAAGTAGGGGTATAATATGCCGTATTTTCCTGCGAATTCACAACATAGGAATTGTCCCAATCTATTTAAGTTAAAAGAAAAAGTATCGGTCTCATGGAATATGTGTACATAGCAGGTGTCAAAAAATTATTTCCCCCGAGTAAATCTATAACGGCAATTTCAAATGACAGCGCTCAAATATCGTTTTGAATATATTCTCAGTCTCGGGATACACGTGAAATACACGTGAAATTTAAATAAGTGACTGTAGCATTTATATTCATTTAAAATTAGTCTAATGTACCTTATGCTTTCCAGCAGTGGCGTTTTCTATGTTATTTGTTTTTAGTGCTTCTGTAACGTCTTCCCACATACTAAAAGAAATACATTTTAATTTGAATTCCTAAGCCTGGCTTGACTAAAAAGTTAAAATGATGAACTTTAGATTTCACAGCGACTAATATTGAATCTTTTTCTTTTCTCTAATATAAAATGACATTTTTATGAAACCTTGCGACTCCAAAAACCAGTTGTGAAGTAAACTGCGAAACCTTTTTTTACTACATTAGTACTAAAGAAAATTATGTCATATTTGGGCCGTATGGAGGCTACTCATCACAGGCTAAGTTTTTTTTTTAAATCTAAACAGAGTTAAATTGGGGCCACAATAAATGAAACTAATACCTTCTAGATTCAAACTCCAGTTGTTTGTCTATTTTCTTCACAGTTTTTCTTTTAATGGGCATATTGAAAGTATCTACAAATGGTTGAGCTTCCTAAAAACAATATCAAACATTGTTGTTTTGTGTTAACTTGTAAATAACTGAGTTTTAAAAAAGCAGCACTATATGTTATTACGAAATGGGAGGAGTCTGTGCGTCCTATGTATAGCTTTTATATTTTCCGTTTACCATTTTATCAATTTACCATTTTAGAGAATTTTTGCTTTAAAGATGAAAATAATGATTGCTAAAATCTATCAAATAATTAAATACTGAATAATATTAAATATTTTAACAACCTAACAATATTATATTTTATATTGGAACATAGATATATGCTTTTGCTTACTTAAACTGTTTGCAATAATATAGGATGAAAACATTTTTGCCATCGCCACCATATTGTTTTTACCATTTGATTTTCCATTAAAATTATATAGACATCACAAGAAAACATTAAATTCGATAAACAGAATTTTACACAATTAGCATAATACATTTAATTAGCAGAATTTTCAGACGGTTTGAATTTCGGCTGTCTGAAATTTTTGGTAATCCAAAATTTTAAGTTCAAAAACTTTTTACAGGGGCAAATTATGGTAGAAATTTGAAATTCTCTTCTTTGTATATTTAGTAAACAGCATGTATTAATACATTATAATACATTATACACAATTGTTGCCGTTCATATGGCCTCCTTTTTTTTCTTCTTCTTCTCCTTCAGCTTTCTTTTTTTTCTTCTTCTGTTGTCTTTTTTTTCATCTCCTTGTTTTTTTCTTCTCCTTCTGTTGTCTTTTTTTTCTTCTCCTTGTTTTTTTCTTCTCCTTCTGTTGTCTTTTTTTTCTTCTCCTTCTGTTTTCTTTTTTTTCTTCTCTTTCTGTTTTTTTTTCCTCTTCAAAAATAGTAGTTTCCTCTTCAGCATCCTTCGCCTCTTCTACTACTCTACTAGCATACTCTACTAGTATACTCTATACTATTCTTCTGTGTAGTTTTTCTTCTATTGTGTAGTTTCTTTTCTACTGTAGTTTCTCTTCTTTTTTGGTTTATGCAAAACCTGACCAAGAGCATAATTTCCAAGCCACCATTAAATATACGAGATGCCTTTCTTCTTTGACACTTCAAGCTTTTCACAGTAAACAAGGAAAAAATTAATTTCACGAGAAATGTACAAAGAAAAATTGGCAATGGCTTAATTTTTTTCTTTTTAAAAGAGAATATGCACTTCCAGCAAAACCTTTTCCAGGGAGCTGTTCTCCCAATTTTGAACCATGATGCCATCCTCTACTGCGTTTTCAAAGAATATTTCCATCGTGCAAGTCGAGAAAAAAAAAGACCTTCTTTATTGCCATAGACTTTGATGAAAAATCATGATGAACCTGTGATTGAAAGGAGCACAAATCAGTCGTAGCTGAAGAATGAAGAATGAAGATCAGTCGTAGCATGAAGAATAACTTTTTGGGAGAAACATTGATTTAAAAGAGTAAATTATCAAACATGGAAGTTAAATCAACCAAAAAATTTAAAAAACCAAACCTTGTCATCAGGAAATTTTGAATACATTACACCATTCCATTCACCATTAACTGACATGATGGCACGCTTTTGGTTAGGTGCACTAATAAACAAAAAAGTAAGTTAAAAAGATTTTAAAATTTTTAAACGAAAAAAAAAGAAAATAAAAAAGTTATAAAAATTATAAAAGTATTTAAAATCCCAAATAATCAGGAATCTTATTGCTGCATTTATGCTTGTAAGGAATAATTTTTTGACAACACAAAAAAAGTACCCAAAATAAAAAACAAAAAAACTTATTTGCAAAAATGTATCACCTTGCTTCTCTCAAAAGATGTATCAACTTTGCTTTTCTCAAAAGATATATCACCTTTACTTCTCTCAAAAGATGTATCACCTTTGCTTCTTTCAAAGATTTATCACCTTTGCTTTTCTCAAAAGAATACACTGATAATTTATTTATATCAGGTTAAAATTTTAAAACCTCCACAAGTATTAGAAATGATTTCAATTATAAATATCATTTCAAATCTTCTTGGCATTTATTTAAAAAACGCAATATTTTTAATATATTATATAATTAAATATTTTAGAGGACTACAAAAATTTAAAAAATTAAAACACTGAAATGATTTTCAATTTATTTTAAAAACTCTGTTTGTCTTCTGACAAATCTCATATTGAAAAAATCAAAAATCTATCAAAGAATTTTCATTTTTCATTTTTTAAGTCATAATTTTAAGTTTTTAAGTTTTATAAAGGAACGATTTTTGAAGTTTTAAAAGTTTAAAAAGTAAATTGAGGTCTTTAACTTTGTCATAATTTCTTGAAAATAATCTTCTTCAAAATAATTTCTCTCACATGATTATCATGATGATGTGATGGAGAGCAATTATTACATGAATCATTAGACGTGATGAAGGGCAATTATTATATGAATCTCACTTACAAAACTTCAGCTGTGATTCTGTTCCGCTTACCACCATAGAACGGCTATAAAATTATATACACAAATTATCAAACATGTCAAATAAAATATTTCAGCATTCTTCCAATAGCAAAAATGGCGTGCCTGATGATTGCAAGTTCATTTAAAGTTTATCGTTAGACGCACGTAATGGGCAGAATCATTGAACAAGAAGGTTCACTGAGGCGTGGCCAAATCTCCAAAACCTATGGTTCTCTCACATGAAGACATGTGACTCAGCATTCAAAATTTCAAAATAATTTTGGACAAACTTTTAAACAAAATTTTACCACAACTGAACAAATCTTAGAACAAAAATATTTCAATTTTGGCATATTGAGCATGTTTATCAGGTACAAAAAATTTTCAAAATAGTTAATAAGTTTTATTTATCTTAAATGCTTTTTTCAAAATTAAAAAAATTTTTAAAAAATTACATAAGAACTTTATATTGGAATGTAAACATGGTGCACCACTTAGAAAAGTTCCATAAGGCATAATGGCGTACTGCCATTTTGATAGATGTGGAGGCCATTGGCACATGCTACCTTGTATTATAAGAATAGCAAAATTAACAACAATCCTGAAGGTGATTACAACTAACAAACACAGATGTCAATATGTAAAACAACAACAACAGCAACAGAATTATATATAAAAAAGATATAATATGCAACTAGATTTCATTGAGTTGCTATTATTTGTAAGAAGCAGCCATCTGCAATGAGACACATTTGATAACACGACAAAAATATTTCAAAAATACCGCAAAATATTAACCAGGTTCCTTATTGTACTCTATATGCAACATCATACTCTGATGGTACTCATTTATTCATTACCTCAGTTATGCAGCTGAGGGATCTCTGTGCAGGACATATCGAAACAGTGTAACCATAATTTGAAAAAAAAATATAATAACTTCGTGAATGATTTCTATAACAACTACTCGGGTAGTGTACACAACACTTTCTACAACTTTCTTTAAATATACCATTTAACCGTCGTCACTTTCACTAGTTAGCTGATAAGCTTTCCAAACGGTAACTTTTATGGGTTTCCGAAGTTTTAAAAAAACTCAAGTGTCCTTCATGTGTCAATAATCGATGTTTCTAGGATGTATGTCATTAATACTGACTATAAAGTGTCAAACAACTGTTTTCAATACTTCTTAGAGACAAGTTTTTATTACCGTTCAAGATGCGCGCCAAACAAAATTTTCTGATGCATCGAGGATGATGATTTATTTTATTGCTTATATTTTGCATGTTTCAAAGGTGTTGAACAAGTGTTAATGTAAAAAAGTTAATTTACTTATTGATTTGTAGTGATTATTAAGAAAGCGTTTTTTTTTTCTAATGTGTTTACCCTCATCAGCTAGTTAGCTAGCGAAAGAAGTTAACTCAATTTAAGAGAACACTCATCACCATTAAATAACTTCTCTTCATAATTTCTCTGTTGGAATATTAAATATTAAAAAGAAAAAAGAAAAACTCTCATTTTTAAATATCAAAGATTTTAAATTAATTCTGTTTTCCTCATTCGTACAAATTTCTGCATGTATTCATATTGTTATAACTGCCATTAATGAGTTAGGGTTAGACAGCAAGCCACGCTTAACATTTTTGGACTAAAAATGACTTTTGGTTTGCCTTACACATGTTATCATCACCATTGTATAACCGCAATTCCCCGATGCTTAAATCAGTGCAAAACTTCACCATCAAATCGTGAAGATTTAAAGAATGACACTTGCTAGATGTTTAAAATTCATACAAATAAATAACGTAAATGTTTTATATCGACATTCGTTCAACGCCTTCAAAACGCTCAAAATATAAGCAAAAAAAAATAAGTTATCAACCTCGACCCATCATCAACGTTTGTTCGACGCTTCTTGGAAGGTAGTAAAATATTTTCTCAAGGAAATATCAAACACAAACGTTTGTTCGATGCTTTATAGACGGTATTTTAAAGACATGCATCCGAGAAATGTTGACTTGACACATAAAGGACACTAAAGTGTCTTTAAAGAGTGACATACATCAAAATTACTGTTCGAGCTGCACATCAGTTTAATGTTTGCAGACTCCCTCATCAACTGATGAAAATTTTCAGCTAGGTAGCCGAAACAATTTTTATCAAAAGCATGCATGATATTTAAATCTGAAGCCAGTAACTTCTACTTTGCTGAAAGTTTGCCCCAAACAAGACATACAAGTAACAAGCAGATGTAAATTTGGACTCACTCTGTCTTAAAACCAAAACAAAATAACAAGCATTATAATTTTTTTTGCTATATATGAGCAGATCTCAAAAAAAAAAAAAAAAAAGAAATTATGATGATTTTTGCCTTCTTTATATTTAATTTTCAGAAAATATTTAATACTTAATCTGGGTTATTTACTTTGTAACCTCCACAGTTAGCTTGATGCAAAGAATTAGAGACCAGGTATTAGCTAGAGAAATAGCTTTTGAGAAATTCAGGAATTATTTTCTATCCTTTAGGTCTAACTTTATTTAATTGCTATTTTTTCTATGTTTGATAAAATTATGACAACATTTTTTGGTCATTGAACTACTATTTACTTAATGATGCAATCAATGATGTAATCAATGATGCAATCAATGATGTAATCAATGACGCAACTAGTGATTTTCAGATTAGCAATTTCTTTGCTGTTTTTGACAAACAACCGTTTTTGAAAATAATTGTACTTACATACATTATTAGGTAAAAATTTACTTGATTTAGAATCCTAAACACAAAATATTAAACTAAAATAAACTTTACCTTTGTATGAAGATCGATAACAGAGCTATATCCAGATTTTGCGCAAGTTATCTCTGTTCTCCCACCTAATTCTACCCAAGGAACTGTTAAGATGGATCTAAAGATAGATATAAATACCCTTTTACAGAGGTATAGAAAACATTGGTTGAAACAGACCGAATCAAAATGAAACAGACCGGATCAAAGTAAAACAGACAGGATCAAAGTGAAACAGACAGGATCAAAGTGAAACAGACCGGATCAAAGTGAAACAGACAGGATCAGAGTGACCTGCTGATGATAATTTTCACTTATTTTTTAATCACCTAATTTTTTTAATTTTGACCAGTCAAATAATGTTCTAATTATTTTGAATATGGATATCAGTCTTCAACGTTACTTTGTTAAAATAACATCAAAAAATACCTTCTAAGGTATTTTTTGATGTTATTTCAGGGCCAGATATTTTCTAACAAAAACTTTTAAAAAAATATTTATTTTCAACAGTTTAAAATTTCTTTTTAATAATTTATCCATACCAGAAATTATCATACAGCTTTTATAATATTTTTGGATTCTAAAAACAGCAGTCAGTCCTATCACAAACCATACTACAGTAGTTTGCATAGTAATGTAAAAATTAGAAGTAGCAAGTCTTCAATAAATTCTATTATCTTAACGTTTTTGCATAACTACGTTTTCAAGGAATGGTTTTTTCTAGAGAAAATTCTGTAAGTTGTACTATAAATATATTTAATCTAATTAATGCAAAAAAAAAATAGTAAATAAAAATCATGTCTTATATTAACAAGAATCATTTTTTTTCTATTTCAAAACATTCCTACACCAAAAAATCTTCAAAAGGCCGCAATGTTTTTTCTTTATTATTTTTATATTTTTTTTAGAAATTTTTCTTCAAATTAATTTTCTTTTATATATTTTCCCATAGCAGAGCGTTCACTATTTACAAGGAAAAACAATACACTCTTTATTAATATTATTATTTATTCATTTTTTATTTACATAAATAAAACACGTTGAAAGTTTAAGATAAATATTGTTACTACTTAACTGACCACCCAAAGGCTAAGGTCGTCTTATTTGTGCTATCAATGTTTGAAGCAATAATTATTACCTCATAAAATGTTAAATATTTAAAAAAATACGTACCTGCCATATGCATTTGGAAATGTCATTATATATTCTTCATTGTGATCACTAACAAATACGTTACCTAAAAAAACAATTGAAATTAAAATTATTTTGTCCTTTTCTATTGTTTTTATATAAGAAATAAACTAAGAATAAAAAACTTAAAAATCTTAAACCTATTAAAAAAAGATCACGATGCAGTTTACAAATACCAATGAATTTTACTTTTCAGACTCGTGCATGTGTTTGGTTGGTTAACCTTTTATGTTACTTCCCGCCAGATTATAAACCACTACTAAACAGGCAGCTAAGAGTTAAAACTCCATCTAAACATACTGAGTAAAAGTTGTTTCGCAACATAAAATATCAAACCATGTAACATTGACAACCGCGGTAAGCTTGTTTGTGAAAATTTGGCTGTGAATTCTTATTATTATTAATCCAGTAAATTTAATTGCTTGGCGGTTTTACAAAAATTTGTGCAATCAACAATTTGGGAGAAAGTTTGGACGGGTTCTCATGGCTTTGGTACATAGGATTAATTATAGTATTAATTATTAATTATTATAGCAAATGGCATTTTTAGATAAACTAGGAGAATTCTGATAGCACTTGGTCTCAGATATGACTAAAATTTTTATGATAAACTAAAAGTTTGGAAAATCACAATTTCAAGGTTCATACTTTTGAAAAATGAAATGCCGGTTAACTTAAACCTTTAAATTTTAAGTAAAACTAAAACTGCAATACCGATAAAAACACAAAGCAAACGTTTTACAATTGGTAATTCTACTACATGCATGTGTAGTTAGTGAAAAAAAAATTGCTTTTTTTTTTGCTTGTTAACAAAATGCTAAGGTGTTAATAAGTAACACATTACGTGTTAATTATAATGTGTTAATAATTAATTAATTGTGTTAAATTAATGTGTTAATGAGTAATATTGGATTAAAAAGTAACAAATTTCAGCGATTCTGATGACTTAAAAAAATAAACTTTACTGGATAAATCCTTCTTAACACGGACGGTATAAATAATATGGTAAATACAATGCGAAGAAAAATCTAATTATGGAAGCAAAGTTCTTTTGCAGGAATTCAAAACAGCCATGGCAGACAGACATTCATGCGTGAATTTAAAAGGCAACTTTTTAAACCAATCAAAAACATCAACCAATCAAAAACATTAACTTAAAAAATAAGCCTCTATTGTTAGTGTGTATCATGTAAAGCAATAAAAATTAAGTAATTACCTTGACCATACATATGGACTCCAATCGATAAACCAAGAAATTTTGATTTAGTCCATATTTGTGAATTAAAACAGATTCTTTTATTTTCACATTCTGCATAAAAAGCAGATACTAAACAAAAAAAATTGTAAATATACAAATAAATCAATATGAAATGAAGTATCAAATTTAGGTGCAGCCATTGGAATATTTTTCCTAGTTTCACTGGGTCTAAAATTTCATAAAAAATCAAGTGAAAGGCTGAAAAAATATTGATTTTAAGGTAAAAGAATACGACAAGAGGGCAGAACGTTTGTTTCCTACTTAGTTGTTGCTGAAAACGTAGTTATTTTGGGCTCATCTTTTCAACATAATAAATTTTCTGAGCTCAAAGTTATATAATAAGTAACATTATTTTTGACCAAAGCTAGCCAATTTGATTTTTTTTATATAAGTTCAGTTACATTTTTTTTACAATGATATATTTTGATGAGATAGATAATATTACTATACATATAATATTATATATATAATATTAATATATATAATTTTAATATAATTAATATTAAGATGCATAATAAATTTCAGCAAACTTACTAGGTGGATGATGAGAGACTTGCTCAGCAAGAAAAGTCACATCATCTTTAGTTGCCCATGGTAACGGTCCAGCTTTTGATAAGTTATTCTATTAAATCAAGTTACTTTAATGAAATTATCAATAAAACCCTGACATTGATTTACAATGATTTGGGATATTTACTGTTGCAATGATTTTGACAAATCAGGGCAGAAAACTTGAATGAAAATTGAACTTTGTTATCAAAAATTATTATACTGAGATTCCAAAATGTGTACAAAACATTCCAGAAATGCCGAAACAAAAAATTTTTATTTCATAGCGAGAACAATAAAACAAAAGATAGCAGTAGCTAGTCAATAATATCTGTGTATAAAATATCAGTCAGCTAAAAATTCACTTAACCCTTTGGCGCCCAAGGGGGGTCGAATCGACCCCCC
>JAUZNK010057892.1:0-15197 GCA_035046665.1 Euphysa ruthae
TGTCAATGCCAAAACTTAGATTGTTGCACATTAATTTTAACTCTGTACATCATCTTATAATTTTGCTAGATTAATTGCACAAACTTGGTCCAATACCAATCACATACAGAGCTTGCTTCCGACCCCAAATATTAGGTATTTGCTGAATTGATCTGTTGCCTTTCACATTGTCACAGGATTATGGTAATCTTTTAATATAGAGGGGGTATGACTTTATTTCGCTTCTGATATGTTGCTTGCACTGTGAAGAGAGTACTGCCATGTTGGGAGTGAAATAAGTCTTAAATTTTTGTGGTTATGTGATTTTCTCCGGATCTATAAGTGTGCCTAAAGCCTGTGTATATGTGGGGCCATTCAAAACAGGTACAATGAGGTAACTGAGCGACGTAAAACTGCAAACACACATGTCAAAAAAACCTGATAATTAAGGGGTTTAAAAAAAATGAATTATTGTTTATCTTTTTAAGAAATCAGTTATTCTTTATTATTTCAAGGAATCTAAGTTATATATATACGTGTGTGTAATATACCTATAAAGGATTAGCTTGCATTTTACCTTCATAAATTGGTATTTATAAACATAGCTGTTTTTTCTTTGTTAGATTTTTTTCTTTTATTTTTCTGCTTCAAGATGTGTAAAAAACGAAATTTAAATTAAACTTTTTAATTTGTATTTGTTATAATGATAACAAGGGCAGATCAACTTTAATTCTGTTGATTTGCTTTTTAAACGAGTAAAACCATTCGCCTATCTTTCTTTTGGTAAATTTTTTATGATTTACAAAATGTATATGCCTTTAAACAAGAGCAAATGCTTTACCTAAAAGTAATAATTTTTTTTTTTTAAATCCATTAAATACAGCTGTTTTAGAGGCTAAGAAATTTCAACCAGGATGTTCTGTTTTGAACAGTTTAGAGCTACTTTAGAAAAATATGGTAGTATCATTAACAACACTTTTGGGATAGAGATATTAACATTAAAAAAGTAGTTTCAACAAAAACTGACAATAAACCACCTTCTCGAAGTTTTTGACTGAAATCTGTTAAGTGGTATGGGATTTTGTTTCCTTATTTTTTTTTTCTCATCATCAAAGGAAGCCTGGTATTGTAAATTTTAACCTCATTTGCTCCAAGAAAAAAAATCAACTGTGGATTTATTTCAGCTCCAAGAAAATTTGCCGATCACCTCACAGAGCAAAAAAATGACCATTTAAAATAAATACACACGAAGTAGTATTTAAAAATAAGCATATTTTTGATGAATTGTGAAAGAGTAGAACTAATAGTTACGTTAGGAAGTAAAGAGATTCGCTCACATCTGAGTTGCCCTGCTTACGCTACATATGTCCCTTAATTATATATCAAAATTTATAATTATTTATAAACCTTTACTTGGATCTTTTAGGAAATGTCATCTCTTTTTTTTTTGATGAAAATTTTAATATAACTTTTGTTAAGCTGTTTATAATGTATTTGACATTTCAGAATAATGGAGGAGGAGTATTTTATTGAAATTAACCTTCTTAAATTGTTGTATTGCAGCTCTGGATGTTTTCCAAGAAAGATTTTCCCTGCAACAATGAAGTTTTAAATTTCAATGATTTTTAAGAACAAACCTAAATTCATTTCAGTGAAGATTTTAAAACAACATTTTCTGTTTTAAAGAAATGGAATATTTTTGAGATCTGAAAATTGCCTGAAACACTTGCTCAACTTTTAGGGTGTTGCAAAGAGTAGCTATAAATTTAGAGATATGATATTTAGAATGCTGATGTAATAGAAGAAAATTTTAAAAAACGATTTTGAAGGTTTTAAACTATAGATATAGGTCAGATGAGACTTATAGGAAAACCACCGTTATATTTTATTTGCTTCAAGTACAGAAAAAGACCCTTGGGACATCAGAATTCCTAGAGTAACAGTTTGAAAAACTTTTATTACCAACACACCTACTGCGTTGAAGATGATTGAATTAATAGCTGTGATGAGCAATTGCCACCGCAGCTTCTGGAAAGCAATGGGATCGAGTATGGTTTGACTTGATACTTTTGTAAAGGAATATTGGCATCGATGCCAACATAAAGGTAAGAAACAATTTACTTAGCATACTCCACTGTAGAAAGATTAAGGATGTTTTTAAGTGGAATATCTTGACGTTGATTGTGAAAATTGTCCCATTCCCAATGGTGATAGGAAAACAATTTCCTATAGACAATTGGCTTGTGGGAAGATGTGATGCTGAAGTTGATGTCAAAATTACCCATTGCATGGTCAAAGTTTCTTAAAGGACTAGAGACAGATGTCTTGCAGATACGATTCAATAAAAGGATTCTTGGTTGTCACAATGAGGAAGGCGAGTTGGAGAATCGTATAATTTAGTTGATGGCTAAAATATGGCATAGTTGATACCGTAAAGAGTTGATACCAAAAAGGCTAGTAGTTCTAGAAAGTTATCCAGTCAGTGTGATGGGAGTTGAAGTCCCCAAAAGAGATATTTGCAGATGAGTGAATTATGAGAGCCTTGTCAGTATTTTCTGAGAAAGAGTTGATTACACTGCAGGGCTGTGGAAGGATAATGGTATAAGTAAAACAGATGACTGGTTCACTGTAGAAGAGATAGATGTAAACAAATGTTAAATTCATCAGGGTTTTCAAGAGAGATTTTGTGAGCTACAGAAAGTCATGGTCAAAGAGGCTATGCATGTGAATAGATGAGTAGTTCTTGCGATTGATAGGAAGGTAACCACTGAAATATTTCATGAACTTTTTTTTTTGCAGAAGTTTTTATCCATAAAATTCTATGAAACTGAAAGGTTGTTTTTAGTAGGATATGCTGTTTGAAAAATAATGATTAAAAATAAGCATTTAAGAAAATATTGCAAACAAGTTTTTTCATAATAATTAGATTTAAAAGTTTGTGCTTTAGAATAATTTCTTTGTATAACATTGTACTATTCATAGCGGTTTTTATTTAATAAAACTTTTTCTTTATTTTATTTCAAGTAAGTTGTAAAATAAAAATTTTTTTCTAATGCTTGAAAGGCTTTTCATTTCTAAAATAAGGTATGGGATCTGGTATTTAATTGCAAAAATATTGAATAAAATTTGTCCTTAAGTTTTTTTTGTAAGTTCTTTGATTTAATTGAAAATTGAATAGTTTCAATTAAAACATGAATTTCTAAAGAAACATTTATTGTCAATGGTATTGTGATTCAATAGCCTGTTGCTGATCTCATTTCAAAAAGCTAAATGACGAAAATGACGTTTTAGTGATCAGAAAATCTTAAGCTGTTTTCAAATGATCTGCATTTTAACTTTGAAAAAAAATTCATTGGTTCAGGTTATTTAATCGTTTTTGTTTAATTATCATGGATGTTTCTATTATTGAAAAATCAAATAAAATGTTTCACTTTTTTTCTGATAAAATTTTTTCCCATTGTTTCAACAGTTTTATGAAGTCCATGGTTCAGCTCCAAAAACTCATATAATTTGTCTTTAAAGTGAAATGTTTAAACGTTTTTAAAGAAATTACACAATATAAGCTTTTATTGTCATATTGATCTTCAAATTTCATTTAATCTTTTACTTGTTTATTTAGCAAATTTTTTAGGGATTCATTTTATTATTCTGATGCTTTTAACCGTGCTTATCATAAGCATTTATTATTTTTCGTGTTTGCAGCAAACGCCTCAAAGAAAACCACTGCTTCTGTAAGATTTAGCCTTAACATATTAGTGTGATGTGGATAAGTCAAATTGATGAATTGTAGGAGGAGAGCTTTTTTTAAGAACCATTGTGGAGTCCCACCAAATGCTATAACAACCATCCCTAGCCAAGTGGAATTTCTGCACCAACACCAAAATGGTGTTTACCATGGTTAAAATAGAATTTTAGTTACTCAATATTCTTACTTTTTAGTACTTGGGGGCAGTTGTGTTAAATTAATTCTGGTGTGCATGTCTGCTTTTAATAGTTTTTTTTACTGTTGCTTGATATTTTATTACAATACATTACAGGACTAGGTGTTAAATTTTGCAGCAGCTAAATTTCATAGTTACCTAAATGTACTTTTTCAGTAGGAACATATTTACATGAAAAATTTCATTGGAATTTAAATTTTACTGACATTACCCATGAGATATTATAAACATGAATACTGGGTTGACATATTATTGCAATGAGTATACAATGCTACTTGCATTGCCATATCTGTTTTATGGTGCTGAATAATAGTATTCCTATTGTTTTTTTTCTTGAGGCTTAAAAATAAGCTCTAGAAACAATGTTTTTAATTTTTTTTCAAGGCGTACTTTATTTATTTCTTTATAAATGTGTGTCACAAATTATTAAACTTCAAGAGATAAGAGGTTCTTCGGGTTCGTTATGAAATCAATCTTTGAGGTTTTATTTAGCCATACATATTGAAATAAGAGTTTTAACAGTTATATTTGATAACCATGTGTATTAAAAATTATACAATGTAAAAATTATTCTCAAAAGATGAGTTGCTTGAAGTTTAGAACTGATACAGCTGCTTGTTTCATCAAATAAAAAAATGTTGTAGCAAAAAGAAAAATCATGGGTGTGACCTGTTAGAATATTTATTTTATGGAAAAAGCTGTGTTCCAATTCTGCTGATTTTTGTTTGAGGTTGAAAAGTGACTTTATATTTGTTGTTTAAAAAATTTAATGGGCCTAGCTTCTAGAAAAAAAATGGTTAAAGTTTTATGCTAAAAAAGATTTTTGGAAGAGATTGAGAAGTACAGCTTTTTTATTGTCAAAGTAGTTTCTGGGACATTATTAGTTGTTGAGTGCTTGTCCAAATATTATTTCTTATTATCTGCAAGAAAAAATTATCAAAATTGAAAAAATCTCACTTTGTTAGGAGAAAAATTTTTTTTAAAAATATTAGTTTTGCTACAAAAAAAAAACGGTTATATCATCAATTTTTTCTGCCATTATGTTTTCTATTTTCATTTATATCTCCTTTTTCTGAAACAAATATCAAGAAAATATCTAGAAAATTTCAAGTTTACCTCTGTTATCCAAATATTATTAAATTTATATTTTACTAATATTATGTAAAAACAAAGACACTCCTGACTAAACTACACTGGTAGTGGCATTTATTTGTGTAATAATTCAAACAAAAGTTATTATCCCTTATCTGTAATATAACTATCAGAGATTTTGAATTTAGAACAATACGTAAATGAAAACAAATTTCTGAGGTATCTACTCGTACATCTAAATTACTAACTTTTAGCCATTTTTTGAAGCCAATTGATAATTAAATATTAAATCGGCGTAACTTTATTAAGACTGTTACGTTGGTATAACACTGTTAAACCGTAATTGTATGAAACTTTTGAAAATGAAATGGAATTTTTTAAAACTGAATACATACTAACCTGAAAACCAGATACTATTTCATTCGGAAGCTGTTGAGAGCTAAAGTTCACACTAGAAACATCAAGGAGATTATATCTTGAGAGTCCTCTATAGAAATTTTTTATAGCTGCAATGCTTTTAGCACACTAATTTTTACTTTATAATGTAAAACATTTTTATTGTGCGATTTTACATCTATCAGGGTTTTACCCGTTTGTAATTTTAGAAATGTTATTTTGATCCTCCCCAAGTTTTGTATAATGGAAAAAAAATTCCATTTTGCTCAATTTTTTATGAGGTTGTTTTGAAAATTTTATTTAACCTATTTACCAAGTCAATTTAAATTAGAGAATCGCTTAGTTTATGTATATAGCAATTTCAATGTTTTAAAATTATGTTACATGTGTTTATTAAAAAAATTTTTTTAATTTTATTTAGATGTCAATGAATGTTATCAAGGGAAACATAACTGTCCAGAAAATTATGTGTGTCATCACATGCCTGGTAGTCCGAAAACATTCGAATGCAAGTGTGATAAGGAACAGAATGGCAAAACTTATAAAGAATTTAATAATGCTTGCATAGGTAAGCTTGATGAAGTTACGTAAGGCCTATTGTGCAATCACCTAATGGAAAAGGGCATGATTTTATTTCAAATCTTGTTTCAAATACCTGTTGTATATTTTTTTAATATATGCCTACTATAGGCAGTGATTTTTCTTTGCAACCTCAAAAAAGCCTTAAGTTAATCCTTTATGACTGTTATTACAACCTAATTATTTGACAGAACTATGGAATCTAATTCAGTACCAGAAATATGGAACGTTAATATCTACTAATTAAGTACCAAAAATATGGAATGTAAGCATTTGCTGATTAGGTAATATTAATGCATTGCTAATTAATCACCAGATTTATGGAATGTAAGTATTGACTAATTAAGTGTCAGAAATATGGAATGTAAGTGTTAGCTAATTAGGTAACGGAAATTTGGAATATAATTATTGGCCAATTGATTACTTGAAATACAGAAGGTAAATATTGGCTAAATAGACAAATTTGATTGAAATTTCTATTTAACAACAAATAAAATTATTTTTTAATTCATTGGTAATTTTACTTTTTGTTATATGATTATTCTAATATAGATTAACTTTTTATATAGAAACAAATATTTGGTCCGATTTGAGTCTGGGTCTTAGGTGTAATCGTTCATGTGGTAAAGATGGCCATGAGATATGGTCTAGAAAATGTATGAGCAGTCCTTGTATTGGCCCTAATGTTATACAAGAGTCTTGCAATTATGGTGATTGTAATAAAGGTTAGATATTCATTGACTGTCAAAAGTACTACATGCAAAAATAAAATAGGAGCCACTCACTGCATTTTTTGCAGAGTGTATACGCCTTCTTATATGACTTTCTTTTTTTTTTTGTCTTAAATGCTTTCCTAAATTATATAAATGTTGTTTGAAAGATGTTAAATTATTTGGTTTAATATTTGGTTTGTTAATGGAAACGATTTAATTAGTCAATATATTTCATTTAAAATGTCAATTACAGTTAATTTTGGAGTAAATCTAAAAAAAAATTCAAGATTGAGGTCAATATGAAAAAAAGGCATCAAATTCTATAAAAAAAGTTGTGATGAATAAAATTTACAGATAAATGATAATTGTTGTATCAATTTGTTATTAAATACAATAATAATAATAATAATAAAATTTTTAATAACTTTGAAGGTGCAAAATAATGTTTCATGCTCGTGCAATTGTCAAAGCAATTAATATTTTGTAATCTTTTATCTATATATGTTTTTCTATGAGAAACTTCTTTTGATGATAAGGTTTAAGTTTTTAACATTTGTTTTGTATTTTTATTGATAGTAAATGCTTGCTCGCTTGCTTGCTTGCTCATTTGCTTGCTTAATTAATTACTTAATTATTTGCTTAATTGCCTACTTGCCTAATTACTTTTTTGAAGTTTTAAATGTTTTGATTAATGAAAATTGCAAGATGAGATAACAACAAGAATAAATATTCATATATAAAACAAATATTGGCAAGGATAGGCACAAAAATTGTCTGTCGCAAAAATATGTCTGTGGTGGTCCCTTTTTACATCACGCACCAAAACAGTTTTTACATAATTATAATCTTTATTTATTAGCTGTACTATATCCAGAGAGCTCTAAATATGTTGCTTGATAAAAGTTATGTGAGATAAAAAAAGTTTAAATTTGTGTTTTCACTACTCTTATATGACACAGTAAAAATGAGTATAGTATATACATATATTATTTTTGATAGGAGATGAAAAAATAATAATTTTTTTGGTACTTAAAGTTTCAAGCAGGCGAATCAATGATCCTCAGCCATTGATAAAAAATACATGTTTTATGTATCAAAAAAAAAACCAAAAAAATGTTATTAGTGATATATTGTAATGGATTCCTTCAGGGCCCTTAAGAGATCAATCATTTTTACCAAATCTTATGTGCAAAATATTCTATACCAAATCTTCTGTACTAAATCTTCTGTACCAAATCTTCTTTACAAAGTCGGACAAGGCAGATTTTATCTTGATGTGTTAAATTTAGATTTTTGCTGTTTTCATCCAATAGATTTTGTTCGTTATATAGGGTTATTACAGTTTTTTTTGTTTTTATATGTTCTTGTACTTGTGAAAATAGAGTTAAAGAGTGAATTTTCGTATTTTTCCTTCGTAAGGCTTTAAAAGTTAGAATTTTTATCTGGTGGTGTAAAAGTCATGCAAAATGTAGACAGAAGCAAACACCTGATGAACACAGATACCATGTTAATTCAACATGGCGTCTAATAATCAGGAAACTGTTTTTCATTAGCAATGCAATATTAGCTGGGGAGTGTTTGAGAAAGCACAAACTTTTTTGCTCTAAAGATAGTGAGCGATTTTTTATGAAGAAAAAGCTTCAAAAGTATATGTATATAGAGCCATATGTGTTTTGTGTTGTGTTATATAAAAGCACTGAAAGCACAATTTTTATGTAAAAATTTTCGTTATCTTATGCATTTTTATCTGGCATACAACATAATGTACATCGTTTTTTTCTACAAAAAATGGATTAGTTAAAAGAAAAAAAAGAAAAACAAAACTTAGTGCGAAATAACAGCCTCATATTTTGGTAGTTAAGGTTTTTGCCATTCAAGATTATCTCTTTGAAAATAATTCATTTTTATTTAATAAGTTATTAATGGCTAACATTTTTAGATAAAAAAAAATTTTGGAAATATTTTTGGTTATAAAGAACCACCGAGTAAAAGTCATTATATATCAAAATGTACGTTACAAAACTTCGGAACCACAATAAGTATCAATTTACTTCATAGTTAAATTTTATCAAAATCTTGTTTGTATTTTGTCAAAAATGTTATTAGACACTCATATCAGACATTTTGTTTTTGAAAGTTCACATTTACTTTATAAAGTTCAGTTATTTGAATAAATTTTTGTTTAAGTATAAGGATAAATAAGTTCTTACTTACATGGATGGTCTCTGTGAGTTGTTTTATTCTTTCAGGGTGTTCATAATTTGGCATAATATTATTTATTTGCTTCATTGATGTGTTTGTTCCATAATACGTACTGCATAAAATTAGTTCATAGGATCTTCATTTCAAGTGTTACAATGAATACGCGAAAGTCTAAGTTTTGTTGCAGTTTCTTCATTGCTGAATACCATGAAGGGCGAGCCTTTATTAAAATGGATATTTTTACTTTTAGACCTATTATAGAGGTGGGGTGACTGCAAGGTGTCTTCAACACTGAGAATTATTTTTTCAATCTTTCTATAGAATATTTTAGAAATTTTTCGATTTACAAAAAAAAACTAACAAATAGTGCTTATGTAAAATTAGTATACAAGTTTTTTGTAAAAAAAAATTATTTAAAAGTTTTATTATCGGTTTTTTATCATTGATTTTAATAGTATCTTTTGGAAACTTTAGAAACTTTTAGAATTTTTGAGAGTAAAGGTTTCATTTAGATATTTAGCTGCTCAAAAGTTTGCACTAATTGTACAATACATTCAAAAATGGCAATACCAAAAAGCTTACCAAAGCTTTTTTATTGGAAAAAATATTTATTTCTTATATATTAGGTCTTTCCTAAACCACCATTTGAGCATATTATGAAAAGAATCTTATGTGCCCTAAAAAAACGATGTTCTTTTTCTTTAACTTAGCGGTTGGAATTGTAGAAAAAATAGCAGCTTCGCAATATTTCTCAAAGAGATTAGACGCATTTAAAATAAATCCAATAAATCTCCCTCACTGGAAAGTATAAGGCAATATTTGACAAACTAAATAAGGGTGAATTTCCAGCAGCTTTAAGAGAAAGCATGTGTCGTGTTCTAGAACTTTTTAATGATCTCTCATTAAGCTTTTAAAATGAAAACCTCAATTGCTGCTCAAATTTCAAGTGTTTTTTTTTTTTTGAAAATAAAATTATTTAATTAAATACCCAATTTTGTCAACTTCCTAAATTATAATAAATTTCCATCCTTTGAAAATCTATTTTGGAATCAAAATTTTCAGGGGTGTTTGTAGTAGCTAAGCAAAGATGTAAACTTAGTTGCAATTACATTCAACTCTAATTAGAAGAAATGTTTGAAGCTAATTAGAGTTGTCTTCTTTTTTGAAAATTTAGCATTTTCTTATCTGTTTCTGGCTAAAAGAGAAAAGATCATAATTTACCTTGAACTTTTAAAAAGGATTCAGAGCCCTAACTGGTGTTTTTGACAATAATTTAAGTATCTGATTAAGCATTGTCTACTAAATGGACTCTCCATTTTATAGCTGATTGCAAATAAAGAATCAGTTTCATTTACACTTTGGCCTTCCACATGCTTTTCAAACAGTTTCACAGGGACTGACCAGCAATTCTTTTTCCAGAATTTTCTCATCATTGCTGCCACCAATGCTCATTATCTACTAGCCAAATATACATTAGCCAAAGCTAACGTGTTCCTCAATACAAGATTCAACAGACAGGCACTCTTTTTGATCAGAATTCAAGTAAATAAAAATACAAGTAAATTTTGTATCTTGCTTTTTGAACCGTTTTGAGAGTCGAGTCCTTCATTGAATTCATCCTTATCTTTGGACGGTTTGCTTTACACAACAATTTTTATTTTAAAAGTGTTGTCATAAACTTCTTTTGAAGCATTAAAGTCCCTTTGGATTACTTGGAAAACGTCAACTGCGTTCTTATTCTGAGAAGTACAATGATCATTGGAAATTTAAGCAATTACATATCACATAATTTTTTTTTTCCTTAAATCTTTTTTGTTGCAACATCCTTTTTTTTATTAAAGTTGCTATCCAAAATTATTTTAATTTTCAGAGAAGTATGAAAATTTCATCTGAGAATGAAAATTTGCTCAAGTCCACCACAATTTTGAACAATAATTTGGTCTAGATAAAAGTTTTAATTAAACCCAAAACTATTTTGATCAAAATTTTATATAAGTTTGTATCAGCATATCTTACACTAACTAATAAGTGGTAATTGCAAGCATAATGCATATTTTAACAGGTTTTAAACAATATAAAAGTTTAAGGCTGCCTTCCCTGCTGTGGGAAGTCAGATTATTATAAATATAATATATATATATATATAATAATTTTTTTAATGAAATGATTCGATAATTATTTTATATTTATATTATTAGATTAATTTTATTATTATTTTTATTATTTTTATAGGATGTGTTATCAAAAAAGGAACGTGTACTAACACAACAGCTTATTACAAGTCTTTCATGCAACTTAAAGCTGCGCATATGAATCATGCTTTCGTTATCATTGACATGCAATTTTTCTTTGATGGTGCAGAAAAAATTGCCAAGATGGAAATGCCTGCTGGCCATACAATGAAATATTGTAAATAGTTTTATTTACTTTTGATTCAAAATAAAAAATTATTTTAGACTTGTAAACAAGTTCTTGAACTAATATGAAAATGACGGTTTTTCGTATATCTGTATTATTGCGCTCAAAGAGCAGAGTGTTATCTAGACACACCTTTATGATGAGTAGGCATAAATATTTAAAACTTTCTCCTCACTAAACTATTAATGACCGCTTTCTATTATGTTGGTCGATTTATTTTTGTCCGCTTTGAATATGTTTTAAAGTGTCTGCTGGAGTTTCCTTTTGTTTTCGTCTATATTTTATGTTTGGTTCAAATTTATTCTAAAACTATTAATTTTCATAAGCCCGCATAAATTTCTGTTGAGCTCAGATAGCTTTTATTATCTTCGAGGATTTAATATTTTTATCATAAACATTTTTCTATCAGGAGTATAAATAATTTGGATACACTGTTAACATGTAGCGCAAGCTATTGTTAACATGTAGCGTAAGCTATAGTTAACATGTAGCGCAAGCTATTGTTAACATGTAGCGCAAGCTATTGTTAACATGTAGCGTAAGCTATTGTTAACATGTAGCGCAAGCTATTTTTAACATGTAGCGCAAGCTATTGACACAAAAAATTAACTGGTATATATTTAGGTAGATGGGGTGAACCTCTGTCTGAGGTTAAAATACAAAGTGTGGCTTATATAATCAAAATTAAATTTTGCAGAGTTTTAAAGGAGAGAGGTTGAGATTTCCAGCTTTGAACCAGGCAGAATCTCACCACCTGATTGAAATTCCCATACATTGTCCCTTTAAGGGTGATCTTTTTCAATATTTGTATATTGCTTTTAAGATATTTATCAAAATAAAAACATGTTCTTTAATATTTTAGTAGATTTGAGGGTTAACATTTTGTTACCATCGTAGTGATTTTCTTGATTTGATGGCCTTCTGAAGCATAACGTTCTAATAAATTTTTCACTTATAAAAAATGTGTATAGCTATACTCTTTGGAATCAATATGTACTTACATACATTCAAGAAGAAAAAATGTAGCAATAGTTCGCAGGTTTTTTATCCATTTATTCTAAAAAGAAATCAGCTTAAGTCAATTTTATATTTTCAGGTATTTTACGATGTCATGTCAATATGATGACATTATGGCGAAAATTGTTCTCGTTGTGAAAATTTTTGTGACGTTAAAGTGATTAAAAGATTTAGTTAATATTACTGCTGAGTTTTTCTATTTTAGCTTTAACGGTTTAGGAATAAAGAGTTGGCAGCCCTGCCCACTATAACTAGATATGGTGATAAGGAGCAACATTAACATAAGATATAGCTAATTATATTTTGGGTGCTCATTATCGCCAATCTGCTCACCACCTTTTGAGGTTTAACAATATTTTGGATTAAAAGAAATTTTCTATTTGCATTAACGGAATCCTTTTTTTTCTTAAAACGCTTTTTATTTTTAAAGTAGTAGACTTTTTCTTTGTTTTATGTTTTCTTTGTTTACCTTCTTGACAACATAAAGATAGAAAGCTATCAGCAAGCTGGGACCAAATAAAATTTCTATTTACTCTAAAACTTAAATTTTGTATTTTTTATCTTGCGATCAAAACAAAGTTGTATACGAATTGAACTTCACTATGAAAAGTTGCATATTTTGGATTTTTTTTTTTTTTTAAGTTTGTAGCCAGGAGTCCTTGAAAACTGCAAATGATATCGTTGATGCTACACAAAATTCTGTTAATTTCTATAAAGATCAATTAAAGAATTTAAAAACAATAATACATTGCCATCCAAGCAACATCGATCCTAAATTTCCTTCGTTACTTGTTGAACATTTACTAGATCTTTATGAAGATAATTCGAAAAAGATTTTTGCTATTGATGCTCTTCTAATGGGGATGAAGACAAAGCTAATCAAATTTGAAAGTATGCTGGAGCGGTGCCTTGATGATTGTAAGTGATCCTATTTTAAATTTGAAAACAATAGACAGAAATTGGTCTGCCAAATAGGATTAAAAGATTTAAATTACCCTAATTTCTTTTATATTTTCTGCTGTTTTACTGTCATTGAAAAATTATTATTGGAACAATCATTAGAAATTTGTCAGTTTAACTGAAGATGAATAATAATAGAAGCTTAAGCAGGCTTGTTTTATTATCAGGTTATAACAATTATCAGGTTATAAAAACTATACATCATTGTTTGCATTCATAACAATAGCGAACTACTAAAATGAACTTAAAGCATTTTTGAAAGGATGAATAATTTGTTTGATATTTTCTGTTTTAAGGATGGCATTTTGTGAGCAAAAAATCTTCCCGCCATTTCTGGAAGTTTATTATTTTGTCAGAAGTATTGTATTAAGTTTTTTTTTTTTCAGCGATGTACAATTCCTGAATGAGCGGGGCGTCAAAAAGCTATTCGCAGTGCTTTAAGTAATTTTTTTCCAGTGTTCCACAATTCTTGAATGGAAATTGGCATCAAAAAGATATAAGCAGTGCATTAAGGTTTCTTCCAATGACTTTTCATTACTTTAGATGATGAATATGAATCCTGAATTATTATTTTTTAATCGTAAGTTAGAAGATTTTTAAGGTTTTAGAAATTTGATTGATTAGTTAAACTTGTACCATGAAGTGCAGCTAATTATGCCGCAAAAGCAATAATCAGTGTTTTAAAATTTTAAAATTACTAGTTTTATTTTTGGAGCTTGGTGAGTATTACTTCCTAGTCAATGTAATCCTCTATCGGTTTATTTTCAAATATTTATTTGTTTTTATTATTTTAGCGCTTCTAAACAACTTTGCTCTCGAAATTCAAGGTAATCTGCATGAAGTAAGTATAGCTTTTTCTTTGACCGCTGATGGAGCCTTCATACATTCTATAAATTCGTTATCTGTCCATTTTCTCCATAACCGTTTATTAGTGTTTCTGAATATATGGGATTCATTTTATTTGCTGTTTTTTTATTTTTTTTTTTTTTTTCTTTCTTATGAAATCATATATTTGGTTTTGATTCACTTTGTTCTATATTCTTAAAAATGTTATCTTTCTTGTTTTAAAATTTCAGTTAGTTTTGGTTTAAACTTAGATGTTTATAGTTTTTTATGGATTAGTAGTCTAGTTTTTGGTTTGAAATATTGAGTTGATGGTAATAGTAAAAGTAGACATAAATTCTAATCTTTTTATTACGTTTTCAGCAATTAAGATTTTCTCATATTAAATGAAATCAATCAAAAAATTAAATGAATCAAAACAAAGTAAATTAAATAAAATAAACAATTATCATTTATGGCTATATAAAAAGGTATGAAGACAAATAGAAAAAAACTATTCGCAGCAAGCACAGGAACACTAATACACACTCCTCTCCACAATATTCTACTGTTTTGGATCTCATCAGGAGGGTTATTCAAGCAAGGCAAGCTTTGAAACGAAATGATTTTGTATCATACGTAATAATGCGAGCTTCAGGTCTAGAAGGGATTTCGCAGATTATAAATGGTGCTTTTAAAAGAATATGTTTCCCTGAACAGTTTCAGATTAACTTAGTATACAGTTTTGTAAACTTCAATGAAAATTGTAGGAGTCAGCAAGGGTGCTGTGGCTTTATTTAACAATAACAAACCAGATAGGCTTAAAGATTTATCATTATAGATAGCACTCAGCGCCTGTTTATGGTTACTATTTAGAAGATTCATACTGGACTTATTACAAAATATCCAAATTAATGGACAGTGGGACAAATTAAGGTATTATATATATAGGCATTCGTGGATCTGTGGCACAGTGGTCTAAGGAGCCGAACTACGAAGACGGTATTAAAAGGATATGTGGTTGGAGCCCACTTGATAACTGCGTTGAAACAACCATCTGATTTCAGGCAACATATAG